>APFE031287494.1:0-14810 GCA_000404065.3 Pinus taeda | reverse complement strand
GGCATTGGTTAGTCCAAATGGCAATACCACAAATTCGTAATGTCCATACCTTGTTCTAAAGGCTGTTTTTGCGATATCCTCATCCTTAATTCGGATTTGATGATATCCAGATCGCAAATCAATCTTGGAGAATACCATTGCACCTTTCACTTGATCGAACAGTTCATCGATCCGAGGTAAGGGGTACTTATTTTTAATGGTTAGCTTGTTCAATTGTCTGTAATCGATGCACATCCGGAGAGTACCGTCTTTCTTTTTGACAAATAGTACTGGAGCTCCCCATGGAGACACACTAGGGCGAATGTATTCCTTGTCTAGTAACTCCTGCAACTGCATTTTCAATTCTGTTAGTTCAGGTGTACTCATCCTGTAGGGTGCTCTTGATACAGGTGCTGCTCCAGGTACCAACTCAATGGTAAAGTCTATATTTCTTCGTGGTGGTAGTTCAGGAATTTCTTCTGGAAACACATCTGTAAATTCTTGTATTACAGGAATGCTGTTCATAGAAGTCGATTTATCCTTGGAATCTGCATACCCCACTTGAATGGCGTAAACTTGACACCCCTTCCATATACATTTTATCAGTTGGTTCGCGGTTATTGGGCGAACCCGCACTGGTTGCTTAATTCCTTGCATTTCCTTTCTATTTCCCTGCTAGTCTTGATAGTAAATAATCTTGGTTTTGCAGTCAACTAAAGACCAGTGCTTTTCTAACCAGTCCATTCCGATTAAGAGGTCATAGGAGCCGAGAGGAAGTATGTTCAGATCAGCTGTTACTGGCTGGTCTGCTATGGTAAATGAGCAATTGTTGACTTTGGTGGTTACCCGTCGTTTGGCTCCAGTAGCTAGTTGCACTAGCCAAGGAGTTTTGAATTTAACAGATTGTAAACTACATTGTTCCACTACCTTTGGGCTTACATAGCTTAATGTAGCCCCAGGATCAATTAAAACAGATATGGTAAGGTTTGAGATTTTACCTTCGAATTCAACCATGGTTGGTTGATATTCTGCCTGACGGTCTTCCAGAGCCGCGTTAATCCTGGGTATACTACGACCAACCTCGCCCACTGTTGACGCTTCATGAATTTGAGACAATTGTTCAGTTCCTTTTCGCTGTGGACAGTTTTTAATATAGTGAGGTCCCCCACAACCCCAACACTGCACTGGGGGTCTTGCTGTGCTTTCATTATCCAGCCTTGGGTGTTGCTCACTGCCCTTGGGCTCCGTTGCAGTTTTAAATTTAGGTGCAGTTCTGGACGCAAATTTGTTATTTGCTACTCTGCCATTTCCCTTATTTCCATTGTTGCGATTTCCTCTGCTGTTTCCAACTGTCTTAAAGCCTCTCTTCTCATTCCATTTCCTGTTAGCAGTTTCCCCTTTCTGTTTACTTTGCTGATAACAAATTCTAGCCTTACGAATTACTTCATCCATTGACTTTGGATTGTCAAACTCAATCCTTTCCCGCATATATGGTGGCAAACTGCTAACAAATCTCTGAACCTTGGCCTTCTCTTCCCTTATATAAGGTACGTAACGAAGTAAGGAAGTAAAACGGGTAATGAACTCGTCCATAGTTTGCTGTCCTAACCTCAAATCATGGAACTCTCTTGCCTTCTCATCATAGAAACGTTCTATCAGATAACGCTCCTTAAAGAACCGTTGAAAATTATCCCACGTAATATTCTGCTCGGTTACTCCTTTTACTATCTTCACCTCCTCCCACCATAAGGTGGCCTTCCCTTGTAACTAAAAAATAGCTAGTCGTGCTTTAAGGTTGTTATCATACTCATAAAGCTGAAAATACTTGTTCATATTAATGATCCAGGCTTCCGCTGCTTCTTCTTGTTCCCCATCAAAATGCGGTGGTTTAATTTTGCGGAATTCTCCTTGTAATTCTACCCTTTGTCTTTTTGAGGTTTGCTGATCAAATACATTATCAGAGCGTTCCTCCAGTTCCTCTGATCCTTCGGGAGGTATATGATGATTTTGTTCTTCAGACACCCTTGGCTGTTCTGCGCTTGGATTAACTAGTAACTGATTTTGTCTATCAGACAAACTCTTTAAAATTCTCTCTTGTTCCATTGTTAATCAGGCATTGTCCTCCCGCAAACGAGCCATCTCATTCTTCAGTTCTTGCACCGTCTCTAGGATTGCTTGATTCGTAACTCTGGCTTCTTCTCCAAGTTGTACCCACAGTTCTGGGTTATTCTCTGGACTGGGTATACCCTGCCCCATTGTGGGTCTTCGTGTTGCGCTATCTGCTCTCCTCACGTCTCTGTCTTCAAACCTGGTTTCTGTACTTTATTGCCACAACAGAGGAAACACTCATAAATGTTATCAAAATAGCTAATTGCAAACAAAAAAAAAGAAAAGAAGAAAAATCTATACAGTATCCTTTCTGTTATTACTGTTCTACCCAGGGGTCACAGTGTTGCAACCTGGGCTCTGATACCATATGTCACAACCCATGTAAATTTTTTTTTTTTTCTTTCTTTAATTACTTTTTACCTGCATATATTCATGCCTTAAATTTAACACTAATTGATTATCATAATGCTACCCGTCGATTATACAACATTAACATTTATATAGTTTTATTTGATGACAATGATTACACGTTGTGACACCTCGGATTTGATGGAAGGTCTTGCCATCTTGGCGCTTCAGTGATCATCGGCCGGTTAACTTAAATGCGTTGTCCACTTGTAAGTTAGGAGGCGCTCCACCTGCATCTCCGGATAGAACACCTGGTTTCCTTACGATTTTTCTGGATTCGATTCTTGGGAACTGGTTGTGGTAGCTGGTGGCAGTAAATGCCACAGCCCAAACCCGCCATAGCCTCGGGATGCATCCAGCGATGAACGACCAGGATTAAGATCTGGAATCGACGGTGGAAAAATGTGTTGTGCCATTTGATAAAGTTTGTTTAGGGTTTAGTCTGCCATTTGCATCGGTTTAACCTGTGCGAGTAGCGCAGGTCTCTGTCGAACAATGGTGACCTTCTCAGCTCTGGACCGATTTCCGCCTAAGGTTTTCGCTGCTTGACTTCTGCTGATAGTCCCATTCGGTCGAGGGTGAGATCAATGTTTCGCTGCACAGCTTGACAGAACCTCTGTTGCTCAGGTATCAGCCAATTTATTTAGTTTAAGTAAATTTTTCTTTTACCCCTCTGGAATAGATTTAAATGCCGCGTTTGAATGTCTGTTTTCAGGGTTCCGGCGTGAAGACTCATGGCGATAGGAGAGCAGAGAGGTTATCGGTTAACGCAAGCCGGGTAAGTGAATCTAAACACGGTCTTTGAATTTATTAGGCTTAACACCCGTCCTGAATACTATTTCTTTCCGTGTCAGGGTTTGTTCTCCTTCGATTGATCTTTCTCAAGCCGTGAAGCTCTCCTCGGCACTTAGTTACAGAGAGCTGGTTTATTTGTGAAACCCTAAGGGTTTTTTTTTTTATATATATATGTTTAATGGCCTCACTCGAGCTCACTCGAGGGCCTGTATGTAATATTGTGCTACCCTAATTTCCTGAAATTGCCTGGGTCATACGGCAGGCTCATTTGTTTACTGTATTATGTTCTCGACGAGATATCTGGCTACTGTGTTACTTTGCCAGAAATTCTGATTGTGCTTACAAACATATACTTGACTTTCATATACGGTGTTGTCGTCTTTCGGCTATCCTTTCTGAACATTGGGTATTTCATGTCAAATTATTACTTATCTTATGACATGGTTTAATGCAAAGGTTATGCGATACTGGTGCTTTCCGTCTCGAATCTCAGACTATCTTTATTTCATTACTATTCTACAACTATTTGATTCCTGATATAATAGATTGTAATTGCCGGTTGAAAGCAATAAAATGTCCACCGGTTCTAAGTTAATCATTCGCGTCTTAGGGTTTTTACTGGTCTATTTTCTTGCACCTATATATATATGATTCAGTCACTGTCGGACTGTGTTTAATAGTCGATTCCTATGTAAATGATTGTTACTTACAGGTTCTTTGTTCTATTTTAGTTGTTCTTTCCGAAGTTTCACCTCGGTCACGCGAGGCATTCACCTTTTCGTTCATTGTATTTTCGCATCTGAACTTTATTACTACAGTTATACTTGTCTTTATATTGAAAACTTGTAACGTATAATGTAATCAAGGTTTTTCGGCCTTATAGCTTACGGCTCTGAACATTAATGAAGCAAATGTATTTAATATACCGTTTATAATGGTAACCGAGAGTTCGTATCACCGAATTTCCCGTTGTTTGCTGTGTTTTACATTATGCGCCGAGTCTGGCAACGATAACTCGTTCATCTGAATTTCTAAGATTTACATGCGTGGTTTTACATCTGTCTCTTGGCACTGGTCGTGTTTAAGATATTTCTTAATTCAGATTTACTCAGTAAACAGATAGGGTTAACTTTCTCATTGTTAATTCTGTTATTGAGGGTAGTCCTACAGGTCTTATGACTGGTCTACTTTACTGTTAATTACAACCCTCACAGACTTACTTTAATAATTCTTGAAGGTTGCTATGAATACTTGATACAACTAGCAATAATTTATGTAACTTGCTATGAAATCTTATTCATTTCAAGAATGGCCTTAACCGTTTCACTGAGAATTCCTCACTTACCACTTTAATAATTCTACAGATTTGAAAGAATTTCTCAGTATTCAATGTAAGCGTAGAGTACTTACCTGTACTGCGCTTTCCCAATTTCTGAACACTTTTATACTGAGTAGCTCCTTCAAGCTTGTTATCCACCCAACCTTGAGATCAGTCTCTCAGATTTGATCTCTCCCCCAAGCTCCCTTGCAGGCCACTGCCTCTAGCAAGGTGAAGCACGCTAACAGCGATGCCTAGTAATGCACAGCAGTGCTGGTACCATCTGGTCCTCACCAGACATGGTACTCCTTTTTGTCTGTTTCTCTCTTTCTGCTTTTCTCCTGCCTGTTCCTTAAACAGCCCAGGTCCCTCCTCTTTTCCATTTCTATGGAAGAGAAGTAGTTAGGGTTTCCCTCCCATAATTGGCAACTGTTTCTTTAATTAAACAAGCAGAAGTAAATAATTCCTCTCATAAGATTATTTACTATATTATTTAATCCATCATTTGAACTAATAACATTTCCACAAAACTTAAAGTAATAATTCCAATTTTTACATTTACTAATCATGGTAATTTAGAAAATTATTCATATGACTGTTTGGGTCATTACATAAATGCCGAAATCTAAACCGTTGAATTTAAATAAAAAAAATGGCAAAGAAGTGTTGTATAAGCAAAATTGTATATAAGCATAAGGGCTGAAATGAATTTTAAGAACATCTCAATTTTGTAATAACTCTCGTCCTTCGGACTTCGAACATAACAAAATGTTTTGATTTATTAGAGATGATTGTAATTGCTGAATAAATCGATTAGGGCATAATCTTCATTTTGGATAATCTATTAGTCTCTCCCATGGAGAGATTAAAGAAAAAAAATAAGGCGGCCAACAAAAGTAAACAAACTCCAATTATTCGAATCCAAGAATAGTGTTTACTACCCATTTGCCTTTCCGTAGTGAAGTATATTGCTATAAATAATCTCTAAATTAATGATTATGACTTCACTTTCCATCCCACGGATTGCCCAGCGAATGATCCGTTGCTGAGAGATGAGGAACCAATTCCAATTACATATTATTTATTTACACTAAGTCTTGTCTCTTCCCACGACCAACAATTTTATATAATTATATATACTTGGATAACAGTCTCGGAATATAGCAAAAGACTTGGTGAATGAAGCGACGCCACATTTTCTCAAGTCAAGCACTCGGAGAAGGACGCCCCATTTTGTCTAGACGGAATATGCATTAGTCATGCGTTAGGATTCTCCAAAGCTTTCAGATATTAAAAGTAATGGTCATAATCACTAAAGCGGAATGACAAAGATCGATATGCATTAGTACTCACGTATCATCCAACCCAAACCACAGTTTCTATAAACAGAATCTCCATTAGTCATGCGTCATCATTACTCGAAGCCTTCGAAGAATATTAAGTCGAGCATGAATCATAATTATCATTGGCATTCTTATCATAATTGCTTGTGTCAATCATATGTTTCGGAATTTTTAATTATAAAAAAAAATAATTTTAAAATTTGATTTTTTCTTAAATATTAATTTTTTTGTTAAAGTTCTGATGATATTTATATATGTTCACTATCCACTATTATCAATTTATAAAACTATAACACATTATTTGGATATTGATTTTAATAAGGATTTTTAGTTTGTTGATTTTTCGGGTAACAGTTTCGTTACAACTTGACATAATTTAAATCCGTTAACACTTATTTGTTGTTGGTCCTTTGTATGATATCCCTAGTATACTTTAATATGTGGTTTTTAAATTTGATATTATCATTAGCACAATTGCAGTTTATATAAGCATCTATATAGGCTTATAAATCTATATCAATAAGATACACAACTAAATTGGTAAATATGGTTGAAAAATCTCAAGAGACTTTAATATAAATATCGATAAATATATAATAATAATAATAATTGAAAAACTTATATAATAATCAATATATTTAATAAATATCAATTTTTTATAATAATAATCTCTATGGTTTTTTAGATATAAGGTGATTGGGTGCTCTGTTAAGGCACTTGCTTGATGTGAAGTCACTAATTAAATTTCTTGCCCTGATCAAGATGATATATTTGATATGATGAAGATGTAGTCTTACTTAACTTCTAAAACAAAATAAATATAATAATATAAATATATAATAGTAAAAATAATCTTATAAAATTAATATATTAAATAATTTCAATTTATATAATAAATATAATCATAAAATCAAAGATATTAATACACAAAAAATATTATTATCGATGCATACTTGTAATGATATTTATTTACAATAGTGATATTAATAAATCCAAGGGTTTTATATTTTAAGCCCAAGGAATTAATATTATAAACTCTACTAATTAGGAAACTGTTGATGGTGTTCGACTCGCCAACATGTCAGGGGATCTCCCAGGTAAGAGTCCCAACTAGACCTCATACCATTTGGAGTAGGAGTCCTAGCAGTAGGTAGTACGGTATCACCTTGACTGTGGCTACGTGCAGAGGCAAGTAAGATGTCTTTGTTGGTAGCAAGGGTGTGACCTTGCAATAAGTCAAGGAAAATGAATGAAAGGCTCTAACACACGGAAGGGGGGAAGTGTGCCCCTTAGAAACTTGTGACAACATACAGCTCAGAAGGGAATACATAAGCAAAATGACATCACGAGATGGAATGCAGGATAGTCGATGATTAAAAGAGATGGATTATACCAACAACACGCTTTGATAAGATTCATACAAACACATACACAATAGTCCATACATACATGTGTAAATTATAGCTACAAACATCATTAAAGTAATGAGGATAGCCAAACTGCAATAACAATATATGCATGAAACGTGTTGGCTCTGTTATATTAAAATAGTGAAAGGTACAATCATACACACAACCATGACAACCACTAGCTCCAATAGTGGAACATTACAGTCACTATCACCTACTCCTCCAAAGAGATGTACTAGCTTTGCAGTATGAAGAAGTCAATGCTCATTACAACGCACTCCAACCTTTCTCTAAGTTATACCTATAGAAATCTTGGTTCCCAAAATTCTGTACAATGAGTTATGAGGTCCTATAAATATCAAAGGGTGGGGTGACCCTTGACATTCCCCTTTGTGACTCTTCACATACCCTCATGACTCTTCAACCTAGACATGACTATTACATTCTAATATTGACACTTGCTCTTTCACTTTTACAACATGTTTACATAATAATATGCACATGTACACATGTGAGACAAAAATGGGCATGACTAAGCCATGATAGACATCACTAAGGCTCAGACAGTTGTGGGAAGACTAAAATTTCAACATCCTCTTGATGATCAATGTTGGCGAATTGATGCCAAACTTAGTAGTCCGTTATGGTGTTAACATACTCTATGGTCACATTCTTATGAAAGAGAACTCCTGCCTCCATTGCATTTGGGTACACTAATTTGGCACCACTTGCTGACTCATTAGTTAACATATGCATCATTGCCTTGAGTGCCGCCATACCGGCAACATACTGGTGCATAGTGTCTGCGTTGGTGCTTATGTTCATCGACTAATCAAAGTACATGTCCAACTCTAATTGGACTTGGTTCTCTATCTTTGCCTCCGTGAGTGTGCCAATGGATGGGATCGCATGCGTGTTCACAATGACATCCATGCTTTTGAACACTCGTGCATGTGAATCCTATAATTTTGTGATGAGTTGGGGGAGTTTCTCATAGTTCCCAATCTGTCTCCAAATGCATGGCTTCAACTCTACTCCCTTTGGCCTCATCATCTTTGGCAAGTATAATGTGGCTCCCATGTACCCAATTGTCCATATTTGCATGTGGTAGACAACAGTGTGTAGGTCTGACAAGATGCATGCTCTCCTAGCACTATGCTACTACCAATTGTTGATATGGAAGAATGACTTATGCATGGCGATGAACCTAAAGTACAACTTTCACATAATTGTATCAAGAGATAATAGTTCATCTAGTATCTCTCTCCTCAACATTACTCTAGCAGATGTTGTAACTTGATCTTCTCCCTGCTTGGTTGCTTGTAACTTCTAAGCCATACACTTTTTCTCGACTATCAATATTCTAACACTCGAGCTGATGGCTTCAACATATTCCTTGGTGTCATCAAATAATGTAGATGGATGTATGCGCACATCAGACATGATCACTTTCTTTTCAAACTGCGCAAGAGATACATGGACATTTGTAGTGGGCACTCTGTGCGACTGCACAACTTTGTGTTGTGACTCATCGAAAGATATGTTGTGCACATATGCTTCCAGATTGTCCTCAAGGATTTTAGTGTCTGCTTGATTGCTTGTAGCTTACTCTACTCTAGGATTTGGTGAAGCCGATGGGGTGACCTCGTGGTTCTAACTTTGGCTTAACCAAATCCATGTTTGTCTCCTCTAACATATATTCAATCTCCCGAGAAAATCCATGCTCCTATGACTGCTCACCAAGTCAGTTAGGTGGCAACTGCTCATATGAATTAATAACATGTATGGGAGCATTTTCGACAATGTGTCCATGCTACGCCTCCTCCTGTTCCTATTCCTATTACACTTCCTTCTCTCTTCTGTGCAGCTCTTGTTCTTCCCTGAGTTGTTGCTTCAACTCCTGTAACTCATTCTTTGCTTCCTCCATCTTTTGCTTCTCCCTCTGCCTTTGCACAATCCTTCTATCACATTGTTGCCTCTTCACCTCAATCTCCAAAGCTACTCTTAACACAAGTGGATTTGTTTTCAAATTGTAGCTTCGGTCCACCTCTATGATGTCTGCAACCTTCCTCTTTCCTTTGTTAAGCGCAATTCTACTTCCCTTTGTTGTTGCTAATGATGTTGCTCTTTGAGATGTTGTTTCCTTCTACACACCGAACTACTCTACAGTCATTATGACCAGTTCATTAAGCCTGGAGAAATTGCAACAATATCTCCATGGGTTTTCCTCACGCCAATGACACAACCCGTGGATCCAAGGATGAGACACTCTCACATAGTGTTCCTTCACAAAGAATTATGGGCCATATTGATTGAAACTTTTAGTGCGAAAGGTGAACCTCTTCATTTCCTCTGTGTTGGCCTCAACATGCTTGAGATTTTGGATCTCATACAACATGATCCGCAAAGGAAGAGTGGGCTAAGGTGCCTTCTTCTTCCTATGTAGTCTCGCTGACAACCCTGTGGAGATGTGGTATTCAACCTTTTGCATGACCAACTTATCCATGGAAAACCTTGGTAAAACATGCGGAGCCTTATCTGCATTGTACATCTGGATGAAGGTGCTAAGAATGAGGCATACCGATCTTCTATGTCAATCAATGCCTCCATTGTTTCCTCCAACATGTAAGGTGGTTCTTTCTCAAAGATCATCCTCTATATGGGGTTGACTAGCTGTATGATTACTCCATAGAAGTGCAATCAGAGAACAACCTACAATAAGTTTGCACAAAGTTTTTTGATGGTGTCCATGCCCAATGCAAGCCTGGGAACTATTGATGCGCATAGATTGCATGAAGTATGCAAGCCTACATGAATAACTTCACTTGCTGACCCTTGGGCGGATGTTGCACTTCTATTACTTGTTCCTTGACTCGGAGGGCCAACATCTCAGACCAGTTGAAAGGTCTTCTTCATTTGTTAGCTGGTCCAACACAATCAGCCAACTCTATGGGAACGTCTCCATGCTCTCTTGGTCATATAACTGGTATGTGAAGATAACCAAGCGCTGATAGTCCTTCCACAGTATCCACATCTTCTAAACCTAGTTGGGTTTTGTCCTGAACTTAGATAGCTCTTTCACCCAACTCTTTAACATGTCTCGTGAGTCTTCGCTGTTGTTGGTTCTAGTGAAGGGTCTACCCATTCTGATTATTGGCTCCAGCAAGTGATACATTGCCTGAATGCCCCTTTCCCTAAAGGTAAAGGCTATGTTCCACCGACAATACTCAACGCCATTTTATGTAGATCAATACGCGAGATAATCCAATGGATAATGTCCGTGCATGGAAACACAAAATATCTACATGTAATCCAGTACAAGCCACACTTGTTCATGATGATGTAGACTATGCAGTCCTCGAAATTATCCTCGAATGTGCCTGCAAAGATGTCATTGATGTTCTTCCATTTCATCTTGATATCCTTGTCTATGAACAGCTTAGTGTCTTCATAGATGGGCAAGCTCATAGACACTTGGTCTACTACATCACTAGTTGCATTTTCAATGGTGTCCTTTAACCATGCTCTCTTGGAAGCCTTTATACATGTACTTCTGAGAGGGAGACAAACATCAATGATACCTAGAGATAGGGAAGCAATAATGGAAAGCACAATGTCACTTGAAAACCAAAAACAACTTGAGGATTAACATGCAACACACCTGGGAAACTCACTGGACGATTTACATAATTTTCACTATGAGGCTGGGAGACTAACTACCAGAACTGTCGAGAACACACCCTACAATATCAGTGGATTAACCGACTGCTCAAATTGTGTAAAGCGAAGTCTATCTTTGCCTGTTGAGGACTAAAACTACGCAATTCGCAGTTTTAGTCAGCAATGACTTCTACCCAGTCAAATTGCATATGCGCAATTCTTGGGGCCAACGAGGCACGACCTCTCAAAATTGTGTAGCGAAATCCTAGGAGGCTAGTGTGATGCAAGGTCTGTACTGCTTTTGGGAGGAAAGAAAGCCTTCACTCTCAGAAATGTGCAGTACAATATGGGGAAGGCAAGGTCCATGCCAAGGCAGCTCAGACCCATTAATGGGTGACGAAAAACATGAAAAGGTTGAATGCATGTGTGAAGCTGAGTGCATATAAGAGTGAATGGTCATACATGAAAATAGTGAGTGTAGGATTTATTAATGGGAAAACAAGTAAGTGTGTGAAGTGAGTCACCACAATGATGACTCTCACATGCAGAAATAATATCATGCATGCGACAACAAGGAGATACAATTCAAAACTTGAAACAATTCTTGTACAAGCTAACATGCATTAAAACGATGACAAGTGTTTAACAGCACCAAGAAAACAACACTCACACAAGCTGAAATACAAAAAGTGATAGAAGAACATGGAAAGACATGAAAAGCGGACTTACATAGAAAAATTTGAATGAGTGAGCCGAATGCTCCTAGATGTGATCAGGAATGCCAGAGCTCCATTATCGAAGTGAAGAATGAGCTATGAAGCATCAAATAAATACTTTGGATAAGATCAATAGTTATGACGTGCATGCCACCAATATATTAAAAATAGATAGTTGGCGGGAGGTTTCTAAAATGACTTTTGGATGTAACCTCCAACTACTAACCTTATATCCCTAAAATCTAGGGATGCTTTTTTATTTTTTCTTTTTTTTTTTAAGGAAAAAGAAACCCATGCTTGCAAAGCAAGATTCTTCAGTCCTAGAGGGAGATCACTTGGTAGTTGGGAAGAGAGAATTTCTAATCTAGGGTTTGAGTCAGGGTTGGAAGGTGGTAACCATGGCGGGTCGTGGAGGAGGGAGTTCTACTTCCTCCTACAATCGCATAGTTGCAAACAAAAACAAGGAAACTGATCTGCATCACTTCAAGGAACCAACAGAGGGGATTATTGAGGACACTAACACAGAAAAAACTAAAACTCATGAATAAAGAGAAAATGATGAGGAAGATAGTAGGGAGGGGAAAGAGGGAGGCAGTCAGAAAGGTGCACCTTTGAGGGTGACAAGGGGTTGCAAACTCATGTCAACTATCACCCTGTGGGTTGTTTTAAGTGACCCATTGCTACAGGTGGATAGAGAACACATGACGAAACATGTGATCATATGAAAATTTATGGGGACCTAGCCAACAGAGAAGGCCTTACCTGCATGGTTAAGGTACCACTGGAAACGAAAAGGAGAAATAAAACTTCACCTTCGATCCAAGGGTTCCTTCAGAGTGGTGTTCACGAGCTTAGAAGGTAAGGACAAAGTGTTTGAGGAAGGACCCTATTTTTACGCTGTTGTAGGCCTGTACATGAGACCTTTGGTGATGAACTTTGTTCCAGAATGAGAAACATTCACTTCAGTATTGGTATGGATAATACTTTACTCCCTTCCTTTAGATTATTAGCTGCCAGGGTCTCTAAAGGCTATCAGAAATAAACTAGGGAATTTATAAATATATCAAATCCAACATTAAGAGACAAATACACTTCCTTCACCCAGATCTATGTGGAAATGGACCTATCTGAGGCACTCCCAAACGAGATCATTTTAGAAGTTTATGATCAAGAATGGGTGGAGGAAGTGGACTATGAGCGTCTCCCATTTACGTGCCACAAGTTCCATGAACAAGAGAGGAGGGGCTTCTCAAGTTTCCTCCAAACTAGATAGATTCATGATCTCATAGGACCTATTTCTCACAGGCCCTGACATGTCAGCTTCAATCCTTCCTTTTGGAGGCTCAAACCATGGGCCAATCTAGCTTGAATCCACTTTTATGGGCAAATCGAGGAACAAACCTTTCATGTTTGAAAATTTCTGGCTCTCTCACCTTGAATTCACCAAAATTATTGATAAATGGTTGATGGAAGAGTTTCCCTTTCAAGGAACCAAAATGTTCATGCTACAACAAAGACTTAAACACATCAAAGTTAAACTTGAATATTGGAACAAAAAATAGTTTGGTAACATTGTCGAAGCCAAAAAAGAAGTTAAACAAGAACTTTTGGGGATTACTCAGCTTATGATCATAGAGGGCTTTAATGAGGAAAGGAAATCTTAAGCAATTATTCTTAAGAAGGAATGAGTTGACAAGTGCAGGCAAGAGGATATTTTCTAGAGACAAAAGTCGAGAGTACAATGGATTAAAGAAGGGGAAAGAAACACAATTTTTTTTCACAAGTCAACTTTGATTCATAGGTCATAGAATAGACTTCTAAAACTCAAAGATTCTCAAGTGAAAGAGCTTGAGACCTTGTATCACCCAGTAATTTCCCAAGGTTAAGGAAAGATATCACTAGGGTAAACACAAACCAACTTTTAGGCTTAGGCTCTAGCGAACCTAAGTATAGAGAGGGCTCTCTCTATATGATTTAGCTTTGTTTGATGGGATATTAGGATAGTCATGAAAGTTCTGGGGTGTTTTGATTTGTGTTGAAGATTGGGTGGTGGAATTCTTGGATTAGATAGATCGAGCTAGGTCTTCAAGCCATTGGACTATGGTGTCAACAAATGGATAGCATAACTAGACCAAATCATTAAAAGGAATGTTCACAGGGCAAGCTAGCAAAGAAAAATGAAAATCTTTAGGCCTAATGGGTGAAGTGATTCTAACCAGGGTAAAAGGGCACTTAAGAACCCTTGGACCAGGATCAGAATGAAGAAAAAAGGGTGATCATGAACAAAGGGCAATTAAGAATCCTTTGCTATAGATCAGAGGAGAAACAATGGAAGCCAAGGAGTAGTGAAGAATTCCCTAGCTAAGATAGTTTCAGAGAAAATATTCAAAATATAAAATAGTCAAGACAGAGTGCATTCAAGCTATTTCTAAAATACCATTCCTTGTTATACATTTAGATTTTAGAAATTTAGACAAAAGATTATGGAAAAAACATAAGGAAAAATAACATTGAACATGATAAAATACTTATTTGTATTTCGCTTTACATAATAATTCTGTAAAATATATGATCTTTATTCCTTAATCCGACAAGTCAATCTAGTATGATACAATAGAAATTTGATTTGAGAGAAAAGGTCTATAGAACTTCTTGTAATCCACCACAAAATACTTCAAATGAAGAAGTTTTTATACAAATTCTAAACTGAATATATTGAAAAAATATCAAGATTAGTTTTACAAATATCTCAAACAGTCTTACAGTAGAACTCAAATAAAGGACATTCAAAACTAGTGAGTCTATTTGGCACTATTTTTATGAATTTATGGCGATAAAAGAAGATAAATTCAAATTTGATAACAACTCTTAATGGAATGATGAGGCATCCCAGTCACTAAATGCATCCTTTCTTTAGGCATTTTGCCCCAGCAATTCTACAAAATTAGGGTCCATCGATACATTTGTATATATCAATCTGAGATATATATATAAAACGTGAAAGAAGTTAACATGTATAAGTATGTTTTTGAGATAAAACTCTCTTAGTTTCCCAAAATTCATCTCCAGTTGT
>APFE031287488.1:0-12402 GCA_000404065.3 Pinus taeda | reverse complement strand
GTGGCTACATGCCTCTGAACTGTTCTGAACTGTGTTACAATGAGGCTCAAAGGCCTATTTATTGTTGAGAAACAATGGGAAAACCCTTCACATTCCAAAACCTAATCCTAGAAGATGGAACACCAAATTGTGGGCCCTATTTTTGGTAAATTGCCACATCAATTTCCTGGGGTCGTAACTTTGGCATACGATCTCCCTTTGACGCGTATGATAGCTCGTTAGAAAGATCTATCCGAGAACTACCGCTATGGGAAGCGAATCATCAGTCCATGGACCCATGTTTCCCCCATATTTCTCAAAAAACATCGTTTAGGGCCTCAAAACAGCTCCGGAAGTTCAGGACCCGAAAAACTGCTAAAAATAGAAAACTGTGCTACAATTTAGGAAACTGAAAAAGCTGAAAGAGACAATTGTGGGTGTCCAAATGGGATAGGTGGGTGGCCACCAACATCCACCTGGATCATTCCTCCCCCCTTAGGAAGCAATGGTCCCCATTGCGTTGAGTTCCTCCCTGAGATGAGGAAGCTTCTCCTAAGCTGGGTCGCTGGTGAGTTGTTCTGCAATCTCTAATGTGTCCACAAATGGTGGGAAGCCTGGTCGACGACGGTCCACATTGAACACTCCGTGGAAACGAAGGAATGGAGGAATGTTGTGCTTCAAATCATTGCTGCCCATAGCCTTGGTTCTAGTGTAAGGACCATGTCGGAGTGGTCGGAGCTTCTGATGGGCTCTTGTAAGGCATTCTTTCTATAGATGTAACCAAACTTTGTCGCCCAACTGAAACTTATGTGGTACCCCTGTGGGTGAGGAGAAGTTGTTCCTGTGTTCTATCATGACAGTATCCCTCTGCTGCCGTTGTTGCTGCTGCGTGGAGGAACCCTTTGCGGGCGTCATGGATGTAGCAATGATCTTCCCCTTACTTTGGGAGTGAACCATACAGATGAATTTCCTGGTCTGGGAGATGAGCTTTCTTCCTTTCTTAGCAGTGATCAAAGAGGTGGTGGTAGGTGGGGCTACCTCTGGTATCCTGTATAACACAAACATTCAGAGGTGTAAGATAACACAATACCTCGTCTGTGAAAGGCTTGATGCTATAGGGAAGGCGACACTAGCGGTGAACTTTGAGATCTCGTCTTTCATGAAGCCACCCAATATTGTATGGTTGCGGGTGTGCTGTAGTTGGTAGGCCCAACCGCTTCACGACCTCTGCTAAAACGAGATTCTTTTGGCTGCCACTGTCGAGAATGAATTACAGCGGCGAACCCTTCGCCCACATCTGTGAGTGGATAAGACGTTTCCCCTCCTCTGGATCTTCGTGCTCATTTTTCTGGATTTTGGCAGTGGCAATAGTGGCACTGGGATCCGCATCAATGATCTGCTTCCCTTTGCCATTCCCCTTGTCGGGTTTTGGCTCAGGGTCGGAACATGCATATGATTCAGAAGCCTTCAACTCGGCCACTAGCGACTGCTTAGTCCGACACTCACTTGTGTTATGAGTGGGACCCTTATGGAACTCACACCAGTTTCCTGTGTCCTTCTTCGGCTTCATGATGTTGTTCTTTTCTTGCGGCTTCGACGGGTTGTCTTGGATCAGCCCGCCTTGGCTTTGTCCTTTGGGCTTCGGATTTGCAGATCCAAAGTCTCGTTTCTTCTGTTTGATCTTTTGCTCAATTTTGAAAGTGTATCGGTATGCTGTGCTGAGTGAGGAGATGTTCAAGAACTCCATCTCTTCCTAGATGTATCTGTGTAGGTAGTCTCTCTATTTGAGTTACCAGATGCAGTCAGAATCTTTTGTACCCAACTGTTGCGAGGGTGTGAAAATGTTTGTGAACTCAGGTCACACTTGTCTCGCCCTGCCGTCTTCGTTGGTCATTTGATGTATTTGTTCTCATAGTTTGAAAGTAGTATGCTCCTTGATTGACACTCGAATGAATTCCAATGGTTGTGCTTGAAAATAGTGAGTCCTGTGCTTTCATCCTTCTGCTCGCAATAGGTTTCCCACTAGTCCTTGACGTGGGGGGCTGCTTTGAGAAGAGCAAAAACAATCTTTTCCCGACTTGAAAATTCATGAACAGAAAAATATCCTTCTAGTAGATTTAACCATTTATCCACGACATCTATGTCTATTTTACCCTTGAAGATGGGGATTTCAAAATTAACTTGTACCTTAAAGGGCGTGGCATTTCCAGAGTACCTGTTGGAAGCCGATGCGTCACCTCTGGGTAGCCGCTGAAGGATCTGCGCAAAGCTATCCATCATCGCGTTCCTTTGCTGCTCGAGGGCTTCTTCGAGAAAGATTTTGATAGGGTCTCCTGCCCCCTCGTCTTTCTTCTCATTCGCCATGGGAGGCCGTCGGGATTTTCAAGGTTGGTCTTGCAAAGGTTCGACCAGTTCAAGCCTTGACTCCTTATATCCCGACCTCATTGTGGACATGCAAAGAAAAACAGAGAAAAAGCAGACCGCTCTGATACCACTGATCCAGATTTAAACGGGAACTGAATAAAATACAAAGATAACCATATACACAAAGATGCAGCAGAAATAATACTTCATTTCATTAATGGAAAACAATGAAATATGCTTACAACTAGAAATGGAAATAAACCAGCTAGGGCGATGGTAGCTTATCTCTGAGAAGAGTTGTGGTGGCTACATGCCTCTAAACTATTTTGAACTGTGTTATAATGAGGCTCAAAGGCCTATTTATTGTTTAGAAACAATGGAAAACCCTTCACATTCCAAAACCTAACCCTAGAAGATGAAACGCCAAGTTGTGGGCCGCGTTTTGGGTAAATTAGTACATCAATTTGCGGGGGTCGTAACTTTGGCATACGATCTCCGTTTGACGCGTATGATAGCTCGTTAGAAATATCTATCCGAGAACTACCACTTTGGGAAGGGAAACATCGATCCATGGACCCAATGGTACCCCCAGATTTCTCAAAAAATGTCATTTAGGGCCTCAAAATGACTGCGGAAGTTCAAGATCCGAAAAACTGCTAAAAA
This sequence comes from Pinus taeda, assembly GCA_000404065.3. Classification (NCBI taxonomy): domain Eukaryota; kingdom Viridiplantae; phylum Streptophyta; class Pinopsida; order Pinales; family Pinaceae; genus Pinus; species Pinus taeda. Next base: position 9,396 of record APFE031287488.1, on the reverse strand, counting down.
TAGTAAACTATGCTACAATTTAGGAAACTGAAAAGGTTGAAAGAGACAATTGTGGGGGTCCAAATGGGATAGGTGGGTGGCCACCAACATCCACCTGGATCATCCATTATCCACTTTAGGGAGACACCTTCCACTTCTGAATCTAAGAAATATGCTCAATCATCAAACTCTTTTGATTCAAGTGGAAGAATTTCCTTTCTGACCTTAGGAGGGATCGAATCAAAGTAATTAGCTAAAAAATCCCAACTAAACAACTCACACTGGTGGGAAGAAGAACCACTTGCACCACCTTTGCGACTCTACATTCTCTACTAAGGAGCTATCAATAATAATAGAAGCAAGTAATACTAACATCACAAATGAACTCTAAACCCTTGTGAACCCAAATGATAGTAAACTATCAAAACTGAAGGATGTGATTGTACCCAAAGACTATTACCCCAAAAACTATATAGTATTAAAGATTATGTGAAACAATAAAGATGAACTGAACTCCTGTTGACCAAATGGCATGTGATGAGGAGTCATACCTGAGTAATAAAATTATAGGAACCCCCTAGAAGAGAAAGGATACCAAAATTTGAGAATGAGGAGACTTGCGAAGAGTGAACAAGAAGGTATTTCGCCGATATTTTAAGACATCATCAATCCAAAACACCGAATGATGCCCCGCTATGAAGACACAAAATAAGGAAAATGTCGAAGAGAGATATCGACAGAGGAAATTGACAACAAAATTAGCAATTTTAAAATGAAATAGAAAAAGTTCATGGCTACTCGACTCCACAAGAAAGAATGAAGCTACTGAGGCGAAACCATGCTAGAGAGAATTTGAAAATAACTTAACATCTTTAAAACCATATGGAAAGAGTACATGGGTACCAAACACCGGAAATAATATTCAGAGAACTAAAGAAAATCCCTGCGAGATCAGAGCCCTGAGGCGATAAGGTCGCGAGAAATGTCACCAACTCAAAGGCATGACACATTTTTATGTAATGAAGGAGTAATACAAAAATCATTGACACTCTCTTGTTATCACAACACTGCATAGATCAGGCCAATTAAATATTTTCATAGAAACATAAATGAAGTTATCCATAAAATGATGAAGGAAATGAAGGTAGCCACCCTCAGAAAAAAAATTATATCTAATATGGAGACCAAGAGCATGTTAGGAATAAGGAATCCTCTACACCACCCTAAGTATATTTGCAAAGTCGACACCTTGATAGAGCACCCATGCACTTATAATGGAGGAATGACATCTTAGGACTAGATTTTAAATAACATTTTCCACTGCATGCGAGGTCCAGACATGGACGAGTGTGATTTCTAGAACATTGTTTGAAACCCACAACCCTCCCATGGTACAAGCGCTCATCAATGAGTTCACAATATTTCTTGTTAGGATGCTTCACTACAGTAACATCTTCCCATCAAAAACCAATGCATATTAATTACTAATGTAATTTTTGTATCTCTCCTATATGGCTACCTGTAATGAACATTTATCATGAAAGGAATGCGCTAGGTTATCCCTCTCGTGGAAAAGATGTAAAGACAACATAATGTATGGTGTGACACTTACTCCAACCTCCACCATCCCTACCTACACTCATACCCTTTACATACTAAACAAGATTTTAGGTACCATTACAGATCTCATTAGTATTGCCCCTATCGGGGAGAGAACAATATAAATATGAATATGAGAAGAAAAGAAATGTACTCAATTATAATTATTATTTATTTTACTTAGTTATTTTTCCAATCTTTAATTAATTAATTACTTATTTTTAAATAAAGTAAACCCTCATAATATAAAATTAAATGAGTAGTTAGTAATAAGAAAAAGTTACAAGTATAAACAATAAATTAACAACTAATAAATGAATAATGGTAATTCTATTTCAAATTATATGGTTAATATATTATAATTAATTAGATATACTAAAATTGTTATTATATTTAATAATAAAATTGTTTTAATAATAATAATAATAGTATTAGTATTAATATCAATATCAATATCATCCTATGTAGTATAATAAGAATAAGTAGAATAAGTAATATTAATATCTTGTATAGCATAGATTGTGTATTAATAATTTTGACACCGCTAATATATTATTATAGTATTATAGGATATAATAATAATGATATTGAATTTTTTATGATTTTTATTAATGTTATTACTAGTGTTTTAATAATGTTATTTTAATAATCTTATTATATTTCTTATTATATTTTTTATTTAGAATAATGTAGCAAAGGGGAGGGGAGGAATATTGAAGAGGAAATTAAAAGGGATGGTTTATTTAGACGTCAAGGTAAGAGAAGAGTTAAATGAAGTAGAAATTAAGATTTGTTAAGAAGGTTGATGAGGGGAATCCAATTGTTTCTAATCTCTATGCTATTGTCTTTGTTTGAATTGTTAATGGTTTTTATAATCTCAAAAGCTTCTCTAAAACATCTTTTCAAATAATGGTTTTCTCTAGCAATAATTTCAATGTTCTCAAAGTTTATAAGGTTCTTGTTTCTAATGGAGAGCCGAGTAAGGGAAAAAGAGTGAAAAAATTCATGTATGATATCAACAATGTGTTCTTTCATACTCGTTTTAAAAGCATTTTACAAGATCTTCCATTTTCCCTAATGTAGAATTTGTCACATGAGAAGGTTATTTCATAAATACCTTGGTGTTGATGTGGGTCATTGTTATCTTTGAGGAACCTTATCTCTTACTTTATAATTTTCATAGTTTTGAAAGCAATGGTTAAATTTATTTTCCTTGGAATTTTGGCGATTTTATCAATGACAACTTTGATGTATGGAAGACAAATTATTTTTCATGGAGGTTGGGGTCCTTGTGGGTAGAGACTTCTTTTCTCTATTTTTTTAAAAGTTTTGATGATTTCTTTCTATTTGTAGTCAATTATTGTGAAAGCCTTAACCATATGGTTCTTATTTTTGTCATTGTGCTCATAAACAATAATGTTTATGGCCTTAATCATAGCAAGCAACCACTTTCCCTAATCGACTACCTGTACAGTTACCGATGCAGCAATAATAGTTGTAACTTCCTGAAAATGTATCAGTAAGAGGTCCTCTTTTGCGACCTTAGTTAATTGTACAACCTAAGCCAAATCCTAATAATAAGGTAGCACAACAAATTGAAACATCAATTATCCCCACTTATTTTATCTCTCATGTGTAATGTAACAAGGTACGACTATGATCAAGGAAATAGTAAATTATATAGTTTCCCCTCTTATCATAAAAAATAAGGAAAATAATTTGCTAAAGGAAGAAGCTATGACTCAAGGGTGATTTGAAAAATAACATGTTGAACCCTCTATTGTAGTCTGGATCTTTCTACTCCAAGCTGTTAAATATGTTACAATTTAAGTAAAAATAGTAAGGGAATTATGTGTCAAGGAACCTGGTAGGAAACGTCAAGATCCACTTGGCTATGCATGTGGTAGATAAACTATCAAAACTAATTTTACGAGAGGTTCCACCTACCAAATATGAGGATCCTAGGATCCTAAAGTGATTTTTAAGATTGGGGCACCAACCATTCAAAGTACCTTGCTTGATTTGGTTGCTATAATTAACACTAAACCCCACTATGCTAGAACTGGGTGAAATTTCTAAAATTTCCTCTAACGAAATACTAGATTTTAGTTGATTCCTTCTAGTACCTAGTGGATTTGTAGAGTTGCAACCTAAGGCATGACTTGGAGGGCATCCCTTAATCGTAGGAAGACTTTGGATAACCATTACAAACGATTTTATTAGTTGTATATTTTGGTTTATGACGATATTTGATGGGACTACCAAAAATTCTATTCTATACCCCCTAGCTAAGCCAATTATTGAATGTGAGAATCCTTTAAGGTCTGAATTTGAACTATATGAAGATGATACATATCCACTTCTCACTATTACAAAAGCCTTACATTTCAAAAATGAGAGTGATGATGTCATTCTCGGTTTTATTAATGATCCCTCTATTGTTACAGAACCATTATATCGGTTAGTGAGTTTTATAATGGGAAATCGAGTGAGTAAGAAACTATTTATGATCCTACTATGGATTAAATACGTATTGCTCATTGTCTTAATAGTATTCCAATAGAAATAAATCCTCGAAAGGCCCTAAATATTAATCCCAATCTATCACAATTGTTGATAAAGTATAAAGAATATATTACATGGGACTATAAGGAAATAAAGGGTATTCCCTCTATTCTATGGACTCACCATATTTATTTGAAGTAAGTTTCGGAAGAATGAACCCTGCCCTGAAAGATGTTGTTGAGGAAGAACCTCAGAAAATATTGAATGAAAATTTCATCTACCAAATTTTTGATAGTCAATGGGTATCTCCACTTGTTGTAGTTCCTAAAAATAATGGAAAATGTAAAATATATGTTGACTAAAACATGTTTAATAAATCCACTCAGAGAGATCATTTCCCATTACTTTTCATTGATAAAGTTAGTGGTGGCATGGGTTGTTAAAAAAAAAAAAAATCTTATTTCTTGATAGGTTTGGCTATAATAAAATTCAAATAACTACTAAAAATCAAGACAAGACTAACTTCACATGCCCATCGGGTACATTTTCCTATAGAGTGCTCCCATCTGAACTCTATAATGCACCAACAATCTTCCAACGTGTCGTGTTAGGAATGTTTTTTTATTAGGTTAATGATTGTGTAGAGATATCTATAGATGATTTCGTGCCTTATGATGATGAGTTTGATGAATATTTAAATAATCTTGAAAAGGTACTTAAGTGTTCTATACAAACACATCTCTCTTTGAGCATTGAAAAGTCTTATATGATGATGAACACGGGAATTGTACTAGGACACTATCTCTTTGTTGAAAGTATATAGGTCAATGAACTAAACTCAACATTCTCCTTTGAACAAGAATTTTCATGAACATTTTTTGTACATGTAACCATTTATTTGATAGTTAGATCCAAGTGAAAAGTAGTAGTCCAACATGATACAAAGTGCATTAATTTATTCATGGATTGCCCAAGATATTACATGACATGCTAAGTTGAATGATGGTTAGTATACTTTAATATGTTGCAAGGTTTTAATGAGGAAAGTGCTTTATATTTTGAACAAAATTGAAATGCACAAGGCTTGGTGCTAAGGGGAGTACAAATTTCTACTCCAAAGGATGCTACTACCAAAATAACAACAGTACCTCAGACAAGTTTGTGATGTTTTAGTAGGAAAATTATAGTTCAAGTGACCAAAGGTACATTTTCACACAAAGGTGAGGAGATAATGAAAAGGGAGAGGAGTGGATAGAACTTCCCTTTCACACCCCTAGGAAGATTTAGCTTACTTTATTTAAAAGTTTTTATCTTGTGAAGGATGCTTTGGAATTGTTTTTAATTATCACTTCAAGCTGTTGGAACACCTACATCACAGGAAATTAGTAAACATTCCCTAATACCTTATGAATTCATTCCAATCCATGGTTGATATTTTTTAATATGCCAAATATCCAAAAAAATATGTGTGACAAATTATGTGTTGATTAAGTTGATTATTGTTGATTCACTAGAATGACAAGGGAGTGCAAGGGCAAGGTTGTCGAAAGGATTGAGAGTACTAGTCTAGCTCTGGAGGAGGTAGAAGAGTGTGAGCTTAAGGATCAAGATGAAGGTAATGAAATAGAGAAGTTAGAGAGGAGTATAGGGATGCTTTCCTTTGCTAAAATGAAGGCCTCGGGAGGATGTCACTGCAAAAAATTCTCTTATTGATGCACCCACTTATGAATTCTAAACTAAAATAGAAATTCATAATGAAACACTAGTGGATATTTTCAGTGGATAGTTTGGAGGTTCTAAATATGGAGCATACCCTATAGAGGAATAACAACCCCTTCAAAGTAAAGTGAAGAAAAGGGTAATGAAGAAATATGTGGGGAGGAAATTCCCAAGGAAAAGTGTTAAAATTGTTGCTACATCATCATCTGATCCATCACCTGGTATCTTCGCTATTAGAAAAGAATTGAAAATGGCATATGATTACGAAATCAAGGAGAAAGAGCATGAATTTAGGAAAAAATAAGAGGACAACCCCCCACCTAGTAAGTTTGAATTTGATCAGCTATCTCACCGAATTAATTATTTTAGAAAACAAAATGAAAATTAAGAAATAAACTTTTATATGTTTAAGGAGATAATTCAGTTTGAGAAATAATTAGGGTTGGAAAACCTAGTTGGGGTAGAGGAAATGCTATATACATTTTCTGAGACTAGTTTAATTTGGAAACCATTATGAAAAGTCATGCAAAGGAATAAATTCATAATCCAATGAATGCGTTAGTAGGAGTACAAATAGAAGTTGAAGTGGAGAGTGTAAAATTTCATGCTGCACCACAAAAGTTTGCAAAAGATGTTATAGAAACACAAGAACCAATAGATTAATTAGAGTAGCCTGAGGAGTTTTGATTGTTCCACAAGAAATTGCTAACAATACTACTATGACACAAGAACTAGTAGTTGAAGGAGAGTGGCCCAGGGGGAATAAAATTGATGATATACAAGAACCTATTGTGATACTATTGCTACACAAGAACATGTAGTTAATGTAGTACATATCAAATAGAATGGATAAGAATTGAAAGAGCAAGAGAATTTGTAGGAATACATTTAAGCCACCAATGTAACAATAGTGGAGAGAGTAATAGAAGTGGAGACAATAACAACATCACAGTGAGAACAACCTAAGCTTGCAGAGCATTGGATTTCTGATTTTGCACCACGAAAAAGTTCTCTATTTCATTTTCCTCAAACACTAAATGGAAGAACAATGTTGCTCTATGCCCATATCTTCCCCAGTCACGAAATGCCATGTGAGGAACTTCACACAAATTACAAATTTTTCACCGAGAGTTATCGGGCCTCCCAGCAGACGTATCTCATACTGGATCTTCTACAAAATTTTCAATATTTGTGTAGGAAGGAAGTGAGGGTTTCGTTGGATGATTTGTTATCATGTCCCCATTATTATTTTCGTCTATAGTATAGACACGATGGGTTTCCAAGGAATGTGATGTTGAGGCCATAGGGGCAGGATGATGTCATTAGGGCTCTAAGAGGAGTTTTGAGGGATTTCTAAGGGATCTGATGGAATTCACATTGCATTCACCATCATCTGCACAATTTTCATTTCATTCAATTGCATTTTGACAACTTAAAAAAAAATACTTATTTAAATAGAATTTTTATAGGATGGGATGCTTACAAGTGACTTTCAGTGGCCGAAGAGTGTATGGTGGGTGGTTGACAATTTCCCAGATTAAAAGTGACTTTAATTAGACACTTAATTAAATTAAAAGAGGGGAAAATAAATAATTGATGGAAATATGGTGAAAAGTGACTTATGAATTAAAATAAAATTAAAGTCACTTAGATGGAGTCAAAAATGAGTTTCTAGAATAATATTAAAACAATCAAAATAAAATGCTTCTAGAGACTTGGAGATCTATCTATGGAGTCTTTAAAAGGACGAGGAGGATATCATTTGGGACATCCTTGAGTTGTGATATTTCCTTGTGAAGAGGTTTGTAAAACCGAGAGTTCCCAACTTCAGCAGTAGCCTTAGGATAAAAACCCTTTGACTTCCATTTATTGTGATTTGGACCGAAACCCAACCCACCATTGAGGGGATTTCATCAAAAAATCTCATAGAGCTTCAAGAATGTAATTGGAGATCAGATTTATAGCATATCCGAGGATTGGATTAAGGAGCATGCAAATTCTCAATTTGTCCATCAGTGTAGTCCCAATTTGAGACGCCAGATCTAGATCACAACAATTGAGGAGTAGAATTTGTATAATTTGGTGGATTCTCATGATATTTTTGAGAAAAATTAACCTCATAATTTTTTGAGGACAATTTCTACAATAAATTGTATTTGGGACAATATAGTGGTATCCGAGTTGGTTATTCTTGATAGCCTAGAGGGTTTCAATTTCAATTATAGATTGTTCAAGGGTTTATTTTAGTGTCAAATTCTATTTTCTAGAGTTTAATACTCTGTAGGTTAATTTTGAATTAACCATTGTTACGATAATTTGTTGGAGAAGGATATTCTTATAAATTTGGAGCCTAAATTTTTGCCAACTGGGGTTTAAAATAAAGGTTGATATATTTCCATATGGTTCTTGGAAAATAAGATTGTGTATTAAAATTTTCAATATATTTATTAGAGAATAATTATTGCAGTCGCTGGAGATAGAGAACTTTGGGAGAGCTAAGAAAAAAATAACAGGTTTATTTGTTGGGCCAAAATTCATTTGTTTACAAGGCCAAAACGTGAATTTATCTATTGTGTTGAGATTATCTATTGGGGTCAAGTTTAATCATCAATATTTGAAGGCCAAATTAATCATTCCCAAAAGGAGGCACGGATTATCATCTCAAACACTAAATTAGAGATGATTTATTCATTATTGGGGTTATAATTTTATGTGTTGTTGAGCCATTAGTTGCTAGGTAATCTTTAGGATAATACCAGGGTTCTTGAATTGATATATTTGTTGTATTTTTTTTATCACACTAATATTTCCCTCGAATTTTATAATATTGCTCTCAAAGTGTTCGAATATATGTTTCCTCATAAATTACTTGAAAAAATCCATCAAAGAAAATTTTAAATTAGCACTAGGAAACTCGCACTAAATGGGGGCTTTCTGGAGTTGCTAGAATCTTCCCAAGATTTTTCTCGGTTTTATGAGCAGAGTTCGTGGTTAAGATTTTCGAATTTTTTGGACATTATTAGAGATGAAAAACAAAATTCTTCAATAGTGATTTTATGAGAAAACTGGGTAATCCAAACCACTTAGTGGGCTTGATATTAGCTTGGAGACAAGCCGAACCATTTATAAGTTTTATGGGTTTGGTTTGAGAAGCCTCAAATTAAATTCTCAGAATTTTTGGGGTAGTATTGAGGGTAGAAACACCATTTCATATTTAACGAAAACATCATAATATATGGGTAGTGTGAACTAATTATTTAGGCTATTTTTCTAGGCCGAAATTTTTTTGTGGGCCAAATTTAACTTCTTGTGCCAAATTTCTCTTGCAAAACATAAATTATTTTTAGAGCCTAATTTATTTTCTGGAGCTTAATTTATTTAATGGAGCACAAATTATTTTCTATAACCAGATTTATTTATTAGGGTAGAGGATTATTGTGTGCAATGTGAGGTTGCATGTGTTGGTTGAATGGTTATATTGGTATGTTGTAGCACTGCTATGTGCATTATATAGTTATAGTCCAAGTATGTTGATTATTGATGTCATGCAAAGTTGAGTAGAGGATGATTGAGATTATGTACAACATTGTCACT
>APFE031287483.1:0-46201 GCA_000404065.3 Pinus taeda | reverse complement strand
TATCCTCGCTCAAATTCAGGTACATATCTTCGTAATATTTCATTGTTTCCCATTTTGTAGAGGTTCCCTGTGATAACAGTAAAATCCATTGCGCGTATCACCAATTATTTCCTCTGCTGAACTGAATATCCCTACGGCATAGTCCCTATGGTTAAGAAGTGTATTATGTCCTCAAAGTGGCTGTCCGCGACACACATTGCATAGAACTATGCATCGGGTAGTTCTTCCTCCAAATTTGTTGGCTCTTCACCATTCTCAATTCGTGAGAGGTGATCTGGACCTGCGTTTAGGCATCCTGACTTCATAATGACTTCGAAGTCATATTCTTGGAATAGTAACAACCATCTACAAATATGCCCCCCAAACACAGGCTTATTCACTATGTATTTCAACATGGCATGATCAGTATACATCTTAAAGTGCCCACCCAGTAGATAGTGGCAGTATTTCTAGAGTGCATATACCATTGCTAGTCCCTTGCACGCAATATTAGAATAGTTATTTTCATCTTTGGATAGCCGCTAGCTTGTGAATGTGATCGGGTGATCGATGCCTTCCGCACCTTCCTGCGTAAGTACAGTGCAATACACGACGCATCAACATGTACACGAAATTTGATGACCCATTTTGGAAAGACCAGAATGGGAGCAGATGCCATTTTTTTCCTTGAGAACCTCCAGACTCTTCTTAGATTCCTCATTCCAACAATATGTAGCATCCTTTTTCAACAACTGTTCCATTGGTTCTGTGATTTGTGCATAACTCTTAATGAACTTTCGGTAGTACCCAGTGTGTCACAATGTGGCGCGCAGTTGTTTGACACTTCGAGGCACTTCTAGATTGAGTATGACAACAACCTTCGTGGGATCCACCATTAGGCCTTATCGGCAGACCACATGACCAAGCAAGTTTCCAAAGGGGACGAGGAAACTACATTTCTTAAGGTTCAGCGCAATCTGGTGTCGTCAACACGTATCTAGTATCAACCGTAAGCTCGCGATGTGTTTCTTGACTAGCCCAAATATAGTCGAATCGTCAAAATAAACTTCCAAAAACTTATGGATTAATTATTTGAATGCAACCACTACTACGTGCGAAAATATCGTTGGCACATTCTTCAATCCAAAGGGAATAACAGTGTACTAGAAACATCCCCATTCGGTCGCGAAGGTTGTCTTGCTTCTATCTTCTGGTGTGATCTTGATCTGATGGTACCCTGAGAACCCATCCGTGAATGAGTACTCTTCTTGCCCACCAACATTCTCCAGTACTTCATCTGTGAATGGTGTTGGGAACGGATCATGGACATAGGCATCATTCAACTTTTGGAGGTCCACGCAAATTTGAATTTCGCCCTTGTATTTTTTCTCGTGCACTATCATAGGACTCACCTAGTCAGATTCTTCCACTAGTTCAATAATTCCTGCTACCAGCATTTTGTCCAATTCTTCGTGGAAATTTTCCTTATACTTTGGATTCAGGTAGTAAGGACACTGCTTAACTGGATTTGTGTCTGGTTTCAGAGTTATCTTCATCACTCCTAGGTCGCTGAGGATCCCTTTTAACTCCGTGATTTCAGTTGGGAATAAGTCTTGATATTCTCGAAGTAACTCAATGACCTTATCCACCGTGGCATCATCCTAATAGTCTCCTAGTGTCGCGTACTTCAGCTCCTCATATGTCCCATTATTTACCTGCTTCATTTTCAGGGGTGCAGTGATGTCGAGGTCCTCGATTGATGTTCTGCGAACCTCGTGGCTCCCTCTGTTTCCAGAATATTGATGTTTTTGGGGTCATCATCATCATAATCTACTTGCACATTGTAAAATTCTAGGGCCTGGCTTAATTGATGTGACCATACTGGTTGCAATATTTCTTTTGGTTCTTGAGGTATTTTGAAAATGGCATCTTTCACAACCTGTAGCGCATCGTCAACAGTATCCATCCATTGGTCCTCAAATAAGAAATTTAATAAAAATCCTTCACGCAATATATCCCATTTGCTTGTAAAATGTCAGAGTTCTATCTCAGTATACCAGTTCCTTGGGATGACATCTAGGGTATGGTAAAATAAGTATACCCACTCTGGTTGGGGTTCTTCTCCATAGGCTTTGGTCCATTTTGTGAGGTGGACGCATGGGTCATCAAATCCATCGTATTTCTCATTTATTAATAGTTTCATCTTCTCAAACCTTATCTGCATCATCCTTCTGCAGTCATGCCAGTTTTCAAAGGTTCCTTCATGTGTTCCCCACCAGTGCGCAGTCGTTGCACGCAATGGCCACTTCAATGCGTTGAACCTCTAGTGCTTTGGTACTGCACCCTCAAAATTGTTCAGGAATTTATCCACCACTGTCAACCCATCATACTTCGGTAGATCTCAATCCTGAGTTGTTACACAATGCAGTGACTTAGTCATCATATTATAGTTTAGCATTGTTACTTTGCTCAACCGGTTATGCTAGTGTTCTTCTTCTTCATCTGAATCTGAGATGCAGGAATTTGCGTGCTCCCAAGATATTTGCCGCTCTGCAATCAAATTTACCCAGTCTTGATTTCACGTAGTTATTTTTTGGATATTATCTAATTCATCCTCACTTCCATCGTTGTGTACAGGTTCAGTGTAGCGTTCTCCTTCGACTGGATCTAGTAGAATAACTACGCGAAGGGACTTTTTCTCAAATATCATATTCCGCTTTTTTAAGTTGATGACTTCATTCATATTTGTGGCCCAGTGTATTCCTAGCAACACGGGGTAAGGGTTACTGTCATCCACAATTTCTATTACCTCAAAATCTGTTTGTGTGCTCGCACCTTCATTGTACACTGTGACTCCTTGCAATCTCCCCATGGGAAAGATCTTTTATTGGTTCACCATCTGTAATTGAATAGGAGGCCATTGTAATGTAGGCCTGCCCATGCATTTCCATGTCTATTTAGGTAGCACATTCGCATCTGAACCTAAGTTTAGGATGATCTAATCCATCTCAAAGTCACCAATCTATGTTGTCAATCGCATTTTCCGCCCAGTGCGCAAGGCATGTCTTCCTAGTTTTCAGACTACACGCAGTTCGCCCGGCCCTATGCACCTAGTTATTAACTCTTGTAATCCCTTGAATGCTTTATTTTCTCGTAGTAACTTCATGCATGTCTCTAAAAAGGTAGTAGCATGAAAGGATCCATTTTCGGTTTAGTTTGATCCTTACTACCTGAAGTAGAGACCTTCGCGAAGCTCTTCTTATCTTCCATAAATATCTCCTTTGCACATTCCAAGTCAAAATTAGGTTGCTTTGTAGGGGCCTTGCAAACCCATGTATTCTCATCCGGTTGCTTCCCCCTGTCTTCCCCTGTGGTTGTACCACTTCTGAGCACCATGTTCACGTTGGGGTCTTCTTCGCGCAGCTCAGAACTCATCATTTGGATGTTCTGCATTGAAGTAGTCTGAAGTACTCCTTTTTCATGCATCTGTGCAACTAGAGTGGGGAAATCTACCGCTTCATGACCAAATTGATAACAATACGGACAACATGTTCTGGTCGGGTTCGTACAGTCATGCACATAGTGCCCAATTCCTCCACAATTGTAGCAGATTAACTATCCACAACCTTGTCCAAGTCCCATTCCTCCTCGTCCTTGTTCTTAGCCTTGGACCCCACCGTGTGCTAGTGCTGCGAATAGATCTAGACCTCGCACCTCAGTCTGCATCATGTAGGCTGGTGTTTGATCCATCAACAATTCATAACTCTAACAGTCTTCTTCATCATGGCACACCGATCTACAAAAGTTTCAAAATAGTTGTTGGGGGATCTATGTAAATTTTTGTAATAGATGACAATTGTCTATTGTGTGCTTTCCTCCCACCTAATAGATTGTGCACCAGAGCACAGGTGTCGCACTTGGCCCTACTTGCACCTCTAGTCTCAGCAGCATTGGCCCCCCAACCAAATAGTTGGTGAACACCGGGCAATGATCCTTATCATGGGCCTGGCTTCTGCATTTTATCCACCACACTTCTTCTCACACTTTTGGCCAGGGCACCCTATCATATTTCAAACTCTACATCTCTAAGCATAGGTTTTGTAGTTGTGCATGGATCTAATGGACTGCCAACCTAGGATCTTGTATCAGAGTTTCATGCAACCTCATCATTGTTTCCAACGCTTCTGCCTAGGTCGAAATCTTCTGTTGTGATAGCACCACCCTCAGATGTGGTGTTAAAGACGCCACGAACCACACATAGTGTTGCACATCTGTCAGCGTCATGTTAGCCTCATGGATCATGCTCTTCAGTCTCTGATCCAGATCCCCGGGGGTTTCACCTGGCAACATCGCGATCTCTTTCAATCCGATGATAGACTATGTCTCTGATCTTTGCCAGCTAAATTCTTTGTTTAATGCAATCTATATTTCTGCTATTCCAACATTAGGATGATCATTCGAGTGCTTAATATACCACAGCAACACGTGATCCTGTAGTGCACTTACTAGGGTAGCCTCCTTAATGTTATCATCTGTAACTCCGTACGCTTCCCATACTACTCTTACTACAAACCAAAACTGATCAGGATCTTCACTCCCTACCCCTTTGAATACAGGAAACTTAATCACACTCATCATGCTAACCCACTGGTTCAGTGGAGGTGGCATGGGTGAAGATGGGGTTGAAGAAGATGATAGGAGTGGTGGCATTAGTGGGGATGATATCTGTGGAATGGGTGGCCTGATGAAATTGGCCGCACTCCTCGGGTAGTCCCAAGCACGTTCTTCATTATTTTCTCACGGTGGAAATATTAAAGGATTGTTTCCTAACCCTTCTATGCCTTTGTAGGTCTTTCCATTCCGCATCATTCCACTCATCAATGGATCACCCGTTTTTCACGTAAGAGCATCTTAATCCATTTATTTAACTATATTTCATACTTACCTCGCGGTCCCTTGAGAATACCCTGATTAAACCCTCCTATGCATCGGTACAACCAATCTTCAATCTCTCTCTTCGTAGGGTTCCAGTGTTTCGACCTCAGACATCCCTTAGGCAGATCCCGGTCTCGGCAATGGAACCATTTGTTGGCTTGATGGGGCTTGACCTAGGTTCGGAAGAGTTTTAGCTAAATAAATGTCACACTACCGACCCTTTCATCAGAAATCCATGGAGCGCGGACTGAAGTCTCACCCGAGGTAGTAGGGGAGGGTGCTGGAACTAGGTTTCCACACACTAGGGAGGTCTTCATGAGGAATCAAATGGTCGCAAACCGATCTGCACTCTCGTACTATTCTACATAGCAATCTGGCCTTTGCGAAGCTCAGTGATGAGGCACTTCTTAGATTCTTATTATTAAGGTATTTATTATGGATTAGATCTAATTCTTAGCATTCAACAGTTATAACCAACGCAGGCAACCATAAATCTTACGGATATGCATAAAATCAGAACATAAGCATAAACATATAGATCCACAATCAAAGGCACTATAATTTAGAAACACTTATCTTTTCCACTCTTTTGTTCATTATAATCCATTCCGCCCTGCGCACTCAGCTGCAGGGGTCCACACACACAACTGCAGAACCTAACAGGCCTCTATGCAATTAGCTGCAGAGCCTTCTCTAACTACTACTACCCATGACTCGGACTTATAGGCTCAGAGTGAATATTGCCTTCCCAAACCCATAATACATCAGATCTTAGCTAAAAGCTACCTTTTATTCTTAAAATCTTACTCTATTTCCATGGGCAGGCCAACTTGCTTTCTATTATTTTACATTATTTTTGGGTGGACAACCCTTTGACTCAACCCATTACAGTTCACACTGCGCGCACTTTGCAAAAATTTTACAATATTGTTACCCTAAATTGTGGGCTTTAAACCCCAAAAATGTTACACGGGGGATCCACTACCCAACAATTAGAAATATTGTGAAAACATACAAAAGATTAAGAACTATGTTTCTATGCTATATAAGTCAAATACAAAGAAAAAGGGAAAAGTATAAAAAATCAGTAAATTGAAACCATAATCCATATGTGCCAACAATATTGCAATTTTGGAATTTGAGTGTTTTGCAGGATTTCGTTTTCCATCCTCAATTGATAGCAAAGGCAACATTAGCAAATTCAATTTCTTCTGACCCAACTTGTAATTGCTCTGTCTGAATGTGGGCATCTCATCTCTTTTTCTAGTTAGAATATTGTCAAAATAAGCATGCAAAAATGAATATGAAGAGTTAGCTTCAACCATTCTGAAAAATGAACAATTTGTTTTCTTAATGATGTCAACATTGACGTGTTTGTAACTTTCAGTCATATTTGCAGAATTTTTTGTCAGTGCATAGAATTTGTTCATATGATGCTTCTAATTGAGTTGATATAAGATATACTTCAAAGTTCAAAGCAAGTATGGACGTAAATTTCGCTGGAAGAACGACCAAGATGAATGACATCTCCTCACTTACAAAATCTTAATGACAACACTAGAAGGATAAAGAAACCACTGATATGCATGAGCTTGATGTTGGTAATATGATTCAATATCACAGTATGAGAGATCCAAAAATTTCTTACATGAAACAAAATATTTCAAATTTATCCAAAAACAACCCTAATAAACATACCACAATTTGTATTCCTCATATGGATTAAGTTCTCATTCTTGGGTTCGATAATCATTTTGAAGCACCAATCATTTAGAGTGTGGAATATGTATGACACCAAAGCTGTATTTCCTACCTACAGTCATGTAATGTGTTTGAATTTCTATGGGGAATGTAGTTTGCAATTCTTGTTATACCATATAATAGATAGACTACATTCTATATGAAATTTTCAAAGTAATTCATAAAAAACTCCAATAATAGCTCTTTGTACAATGATTGCATGCACTCTCAACAGAGACTTAAACTGCATTACCATTTATTCAATGTTTTTGTAATGACTGTCTAGGGCGCACTTTGGGGAGGGACTGAAATTCAATTGTTATTGAATTGATGTTTACAATTCTTGCCTAGAATTGTAACAAACTTATATTCTATATGCGCTTGTCAAAATAATACCCCTCTGTAATTGTGGCACACATTGCTCAGAGAGTACTCTACTCAATGTTTGTAACCATTTTTTTTGCAATTCATATCTTCACTTTTTGAAACAACTAATGAAAAATAATTTGCAGCCATGTCACAGAAGTTGTTGGCCATGTCATAAGCCATAGGATTATAGATTGCATATTCATAATATTGCATATAATAAAAGAGATATGTAAGTACCTTGGAAACTACAGTAAATTGGGAATTGTAGATATGATGTTTCCAATTCAACATGATTTCTAGAGTTGGTCATTATTTCTAGTCCAGTCCATTCCAAACTTGTGAAATCGAACTGTGCAATTCTATCCCTCATGAGCCATCAATGACGTTTCTTCTTTGTCTTTAATGTGACATATTGGTTTTTCTATTATCATTCTTGACCTGGTATAATAGATAATATTTGGAAATTTCCACCAAAAGCATCAGGGCCGAAAGCGCCATCAACAAAACTTGCACTAGAAATGGATGCCAAGGAAGAGGTAAAACTGGCAACATTGGAGAAAAATGGAGTAATTTTCCTTCCCCCTTACCAGACACAGAGAGTCAATATCCTTCACAATGGAAACCGAGTTTTTATTACTCATGGAGAAGAGGAGATTGGAACTATGTTTGCAGTCATGAAGGACACAGAATATGCGACAAAGCTGAAATTTATAGAGAATTTATGGCATGATTGGAAGAATGTTCTTGGGACTAACCATGTCATTCAAAAGCTTGAGCTTTGTCATTTTACCCTAATTTATGAATGACATATTGGAGGAAAAGAGAACAAGAAACAAATGAGCACAGAGGAAAAGAAGTTGTGAAAGAAAACAAGCAACAACATGATGAGATGTAAATGTCGGCAATTGCCGATAGAGTGGAAGAGAAGGTTGGGAACTTCAGCATTGAGACACAAGGGATATTTCATGGCTATGGAGATAATTCCAAAATGGGTAAATTGAAGAAGAGAACTTATCCAAAATATATTAGAATTAGTATAGGGAAAGATTTTTCTATCCCAAAGTGTGTAATGCTAGCCAAAGGTTGAATGAGATCATACATGATAGGTGATGAGTCTCATCATTTAGTAATTTTATGGGCCTTAATTGACCCTAATTCATCTCCTAGCTTAGTCAAACCAACTATTCTCACAACTTATTGCATACTTTTGATTATATTTTGCTTATGCGATGAGTTAGAGTTGGATATTTTGCTTTGTGGTATAATGTGCATGTAAGGAAGGAATAAAGGATAAAATTAAGGGAAATGCAGGGATAAAAGATAAAAGAAAGGAACTATGGTAAAGACCTTGGTAAAATCTCAAATGGGACAAGGGAGAGGAATTACAGGAGGTAAATCCTCCTCATTTATTTCCCCTCCATTCAAATATCCCTCCAACAGTTGCAAGTACAAATAGCCACCCTACTAGAAGGCAACCCAACAAGTGAAAGTGAAAACAACCAAATCAGGAGTACTAGAAGGTATCCAAGCAAGTGAAAGTGAAAACAAGTCAAATCATGAGTACTAGAAGGCAGCCAAGCAAGTGAAAGTATGATTTTATCTCTAGTAGGGAGGCAAGCCTCCCTACTAGAGGGCAACCGAGCTAGTGAAAGTGACAGAAAACAATTTATTTTGAGTTGGGGGCCAAAATACCCTAATTTGAAGGAAGTTATTAGAGACTTCAGATGTATAAGTAGAGAGGCTTAGGGACTCAGGTTTTTAGTTAGTTAGGAAGGATTCATACTTCTATTGTAAAAGTATGTTTTATTTCTTAGCTGCAAATACTTGTGATAGTTTGCTCTGTAATCCATGGTTTTTATAATACAAATGAGTTATGTTTGAGCCAGCTTTGACTTAACTTTGAGGGCTGAAGCTCTTGGGTTAGGGCCCGACCCAAGTAGCCACAACTCCTCTTTATTGTACATGTATGCTAGCATAGATTTCTATTCTATCTATTTTCTTAAGTAGTTTCAGGGTTTTATGTTCATTTGCTTAAGTATTTTTCTCATGCTGATTCAATTGTTTAAGTAGCTTTCTGGTTCTATTCATTTGTTTGAATAGCTTCCTGTTTCTATTCATTTTCTTCACTAGTTGTGTTGGCTTTAAGTTACTTCCATTTGTGTTTTTTTTAATTCGCAGGTTAGTTGGAGGAAAAGATCACTATCAGGTTGTGCGTAGGTGTCTCAGCCTCATCTCCTCCCTCTGGGACCATGACTTGACGAAGGGACCCTTCAATAGCCCTAAAAACACAAGTCTCTAGTTCTCGCATGGGCTATAGAGTTCATTGTTTAATACAATCAGTTGTTCACTTGCACTAGTTTTCTTTGTCATTTTCATTTGAAACCACCTCTAGTACGTTCCTTCTACATTGCTTCCTCATCATCTGATCGCAAACAAACCTTCACAATCACCGTCTGATTCACTATTTTCTCCAACTGCTACCTCGCATGGAGTCCATCACTTGCTTTATGAACTATAAGTTCCCATTGTCGATTTGCCTTGCCTGATCCAATGGTTGTCGCTTCACCCGATCACTTTAGGCACTTTAAGTCCCCACTGTCAATCTCCCTTACTTGATCTGATAGTTGTCGCTTCACCTAATCGCAAACTAGCTTGGCCAATCTCCACTGTTGATCAGCCCCACCTAATCTAATGGCTATCACGCTATATCTCTCGGATTTATGTCCAACTGTTATCCGCTTGAGAGCACGCGAGAAAAGTGGTTTCTTTGTGCTACGTGTCACCCAATAAGGCTAATTGTGTGAAATTTTAGAAAACAACTTACAGCTTTGAGGGCATGCAAAATAGAACTTACCGCCCTCTAAACTCACTTCACCATTTCCCCATGTTTCTTCTACCCACGACTTAATCTCCTCCATCCATCACTTGACTTCACCCGCGTGATAAGATCTTAACCATTCATCACTCCTGTTAGCCTCATCTGTCCATCTCTTGACTTCACCCACACGATTAGATCTCAACCATTCATCTCATATTAACCTCATTCATTCATCCACTCACCTAATTCCCCATGACACAATCTCCACCGTTCATCCTGTTAGTTAACCTTGTTCTCCCATCTATCTACGTAACCTCCTGTGATCCAATCTTCGTCATTCATTTTCCTTTCACTTGACTGATCCAACATTTCTTATGCAGTGTTGCTCCCTCACATCCACCTTTCACTGATTTCGACCTCTGATTACCTTTTCTGCTTGAAACCAGATTTAGCCTAAGTTTCTTTGTTACTCCTTAGTTTATTTTTAATGCTCTTTACTTCTGAAACTTAGATAATTAGCAGTAGGTTAGTGTTAATTTATCAATTCTACTTAGCATAGTTGTTTAACTGGTTAGTTGGGTTATGGTGTAAGTTTATCATTTCATGTTGTTTTCTTCATTACTGTAGTAGAGTAGCTCTCTTAGAATAAGGATTTCTCTCCTTCCATCAAAGAATTAAGCCTCTTTTGACCCTATAGAAGCTTGTCTTGGAACCCCTGGGGTCTCTTTCCAGACAAATAGTGACAAAAAGCAAGACCTTCATCTCTACTTGTGCATATAGCACTGTCACCTCCATGTTTTTACGAACCTTGGGTCGATAAGTAAAGCTAGTAGCCCTGGGAGTTGCAACATTATTGTTGCAATACCTAAGATCATTAGTTTTTGGCGCTATTGTCTGGGAGGTGTCAAAGTAGAAGTGATTACTTCTCTTTCCTTTCATTTCTAGTCTCCCATTTGCTTCCATTGGTTTATTTATGCAAAAATAATCTAGTTTCTTCCTTTCTTTCAGTTGGCATTATTTGCTTTCCTTTCAATTCAAAAATTTCAATCTGCAAGTAGTTTTCTTTCTATCAATAGTTTTCATTCAATCAACAATTTGATTTCCGCAAAACAAAAAAGAAATATTTTCATTAGGCATATTTAGTGTCAAAAGTAGAAAATTTCATTTCATTATAATTTTCCATTCAATCATAAAAACAGAAACAAAAAATTCTCCAGAACCAGCCCAACACCCCCATTTGATCATGTGGTGAAGTAAGAGCCATATCACCATTCACTCTTGCAGGTAGAAGAAGATGACAAAGAATGAAGAAGAAATGAATGGAGATGATGACAATGAGGAAGGTCCTCTTGGATTTACCATTCAAGATACTAATGGTAATGTGCACATGAAGAACATCCCTCCATCTTTTCTTCCAAAATTTCATGGTCTAAGGTCAGAGGATCCAAAAACCTTTCTCTTTGAATTTGAGATTGTTTCTAGATCTTATGGTTACTTATCAAAAACTCAAAAAAATGAGATTGTTTCCAGCAACTCTGAAGGATAGAGCTCTTATATGGTTCATGAATTTAGGTACCAATTCAATAAGATCATGGAATGAGATGTAAAATATATTTCTAGACAACTATAAAGATCATGGTCTTAAAGAAGAAATCCTTAGAACAAATCAAAGAGAAGATGTGAGTCTAGAGGATCTAATAGAGAGGTTCATGTACAATATTAAGAGGGAAAAATTACATCATTTAGGATCTAACACACTAAAAACCCTCTTACTTAGAACAATTAGGGATGAATGGATTGATAGCCTTAATATCATGAGTAAAGGTGATGTATACCAATTATCATTTGAGGAAATTTGTGAAACATGCAAACACATATCAAGAGGAAAAGCAAGAGTAGGTAAATCAACATCAAGATCAGTGAGTGTTATGAAGCCATCTCACAAAAAGAATGAAAATATAGATCAACTCTCCATCTGGAGTATCCAATTTACTGGATCCTTGCCATCAAACTTCCTCATATTGCCTTTTCTTGATTTTAGGATCTCGATCTTGAAACGACAGTAACTCTATAATATAGGATCTTCCAGTTCTAAAATCGCTACCTCTAGTAGCCCTCTGCATTCTCTTTCCAATGCCACCAGTCTTATTGAAATTAGGTTCTCCAAGAAATAGTTATGCACAATCTCCCAAGATGACCTAATTATATACCTTTTACGAAGATTGAACTTGTATGAAGTGCCACGTGTCACTATTTTGACCTTCAAATCTGAAACATATACAAAGAACACTGCAGTCTGTCCTCTTCTTATAACTTCTTACGAAATTGCAATCTGATGCTCAGAGAGAAAGTTATCACAATTTTCCCAAGGTCACCTGTTTATGATGTAATTCGGGAGTTTGCAGAAACACTGACCCCCTTAGATCATATATCCGAAAATATAGAGAGACAATATCTGAAATTTGTACCTGAGGTTCATACCAATTTCTTCTCGAATGGTTTTTTTTTTAACTTCTGAAACTTTGTAGCAAACGAGTTATAGCGAAAATTCCATGGTGAACTATTTTAGATGAAATTCTAGAGCTTACAAAATCCCTAACTTCTTCAAATCATATATCTGAAAATGTAGTGAGATAAGATTTGAAATTTAGATACAATATTCAGCATGATTTATTCTCAAATGGGTTTTTTCTTTAGCTACTGAAACATTATAGAAACAAAGTTATAGTGAAAATACCATGATGCCCTATTTGGAGCAGAGAAACCCTAGAATCCAATGCTATGATACCAAATGTTATGAAACCAGCTCCCAAAAAGATAGAAAAGATAGATGAATGCCTTAGAAATAAACCACTTGGAGGGGCAACCTCCTTTACATTACAGAAATGAACAATTCTTAGATGATGCAAATGACAAGACCTCCTTTCCATATATAGGAGTGAAAGGGGTCATAGTATAATCAGAGCTGGCATAACAATAATAATGTAAGGGCAAAATAAAAAAAATAGTGGGCTTCTATGGGGCGCAATAATAACAATATTGGGACTACATGGGCACAAAAATATAATAAGGGGGTTGTACTAATAACAATAACTGGTTACACTAGTAGTATAGGGACCTAACAGTAAGTCAAGCTAAACTTGTAAATTTGCTTGATGATTTTAAAGCAGAAATTCTTATCAATCTATGAAAACAAGTAGAAATGTTAAGAATGCAAGACGAAAGAAAATAAAATGCTGATATTTGTATTGTAGAATCACCGGATGTTAGACATTTTCCATCATTACGAAGGTTGAAGAAAGTTCACGAGGAGGACAATGGACCAAGTCCATTACCTGTAGAAATTTTGAATAGTTTAACACATATTCAATGGAGATTATCCTGATCATGTACTATTGCGGAAAACATACAGAATACATAAGCTCCTCTACGTTGATCATCAATATAGCAACATCAATAACAACAAAACATCAAGAGCATTCACACATTAACACAGTATGTATCCCGGGGAAAGCATCTCGCTAAAAACCCCAACTATCTGTATATTAATGATTGAGTCATGTAACATTACACCGCATAATACTTCTCACAAGTATCTCCACCTCTGTTACACAAAATACAGCTCAGATCTGATCTCCAAATCTCTTCCGCTGCTTGCTTGCCTCCACTGCGCAATCCTGCAAGAGAATATTGATGAATGGCTGATCCAAATTCGTATTTCCCTTGGATATACCACGCAATCCTCATTGGCATACTCAATCCCTCTGATTGTGCAAATCATCATGCACAGCTATAGTCACAACTGATAGCAATCTGATCCTCTAACACCTGTCCCTGCTGAACTGAACATGCACTGACATGCAACTGAGTTAACTGATGTATTCTATAGTTGCATTATGAGTTAATAACTTGTGAATTAATTAATAACTATTTCACCCAACTCATCTCTAGTCTATTTGCCAGTTAGACTAAATACAACCAGTTTAACAAAGCTAAACTGAACACAACTCCATCAACTGCACCTCCAGTCCACTAAACTCAACTCACTTGAGTTCTAACTGAAGTCCTGCATGAAAATATTAGTCATCCCATAGGTAACCATGTATTTCCTTCTCCGATCTGCATGTACCACATCCGTAGCTCATCCTGAAGTGCTCCAAGAGAATAAGACAAAGTTTATAGTCTAAATTTTATTATGAGCTAATAATATTTGACTGTTCTATATTTAGACTGAGAAGTCACTCCGCTGTGATCTAAAAATAGAAGTCCATCTATTTTTTCCAACTTGATCAATCATCCATAAATAGCAACCTGCAATCCATAAAAATGATCCATATGTCTAAAAATAGACTTGCGCCAAAAATAGCCCGCGGGCCCACTTAGTGAAGGCGACTCTTTTCACTAAGCTCCATCATCTTGTTGCATTCTCAACAAGCATTTCTTGTTGCACACTTTTCAACAGTCTGTCCCTTACAAGGTTGATAAATCCATTCGAGATTGTGCTAGTTGATAAATTTTGAGAGGTGGATGTAGGTTTTAACCCGTTGTAGTGGCTACAACCACCCTTCACAATTTTGGCTTGCACCAATTTTGGAGCCTCCCTTGAAGAGTTTCACTTGATGACTGCACACACTTAGGTTCACTCTGTGAGCTCGTGTGAGTCTTTACATTCACCTCACTTGTTTATTGCATTCAAGTCCTTGCATGTTGATGTCTAAGTCATGCTTGCGACTATGTTCTGGTTATGCTCAAAGCCTTTGCTTCGTATGTGTTTTT
The DNA here is from genome assembly GCA_000404065.3 of Pinus taeda. Taxonomy (NCBI): domain Eukaryota; kingdom Viridiplantae; phylum Streptophyta; class Pinopsida; order Pinales; family Pinaceae; genus Pinus; species Pinus taeda. Next base: position 31,584 of record APFE031287483.1, on the reverse strand, counting down.
TGTGTTCATGATGAAAGCATCTGTTGCACTCACACACAGAGTCACATTCATTATCACGAAAGAGTCATCTCGACCATGAACAATCAATCACAAGTGTCGTGCTTATTTCTTGCACCGTCGATCAATCATGTTGAACATGTGTGTCTGGGTGGTTTGGTCATTTCGTCATCAAGTCATGCGAGTGTGTGTTCATATGATCACCTATGCATGTTTCGATTGTTCACACACTTAATCATTTTTGCTGAAACTATGACGACCAAAATCCTCACTGACAGCTGGACCAACACCCTAATTTTGACTCGATTGACTATCAACCAGAATAGTGCAAAAGCACCAAGCTAGTCCTTCAAGTTGCGCTGCTCATAAGCAAGTCAATCAACTCTAATGTTGGTCACCCAGATAGACGGACCCGACAGTCACATCGGGACTGACTCCCCTCAAAATTTGCACAGAGGCCATTGACCTCACCCATTCAACTGATTGAGGAGATTGCCCATACAGGTCGGACAAACACCAAGTGCCCATCCCTGTCTCCTTTAGAAAATTGTGCAATTTTCCCAGTCAATTATCCAGATAGTCGACCAACTGTTCATCTAAGAAATTGCGTAGTGCTCATGAGCAGGCCTTCTGCTACCCATCAGTCAGCTCAGCTCAGAAATTGCACAGAGATGATCAGCATGCCGGCATCCCAACCTCAGTGCACTTTTCCCAGCCAACAACTCCTAGCAGTGGACTACTTGTTCCCTCTAGGAATTGCGCAGTTTCTACTACCAGTGGCTGAGCATCCAGCTGGTAGTTCCCTCTGGGAATTGTGTAGTTCTAAACCAGTGACCTAGTAGCCAACTGGCAGTTCCTTCTGTGAATTGCGTAGTTTTGGATTCCAGTGACCCAACAACCAACTGACAATTCCCTCTAGGAAATGTGCAGTTGCCAGCCTCCCAAGCAGTTCCCTAGAAAAACTGTGCAATCCCTGCCTGCTGACCCTTCATGCAGCTTGACCCGTTCCTCTAAAAAATTGTGCAAATCTGGCTATCCAGCCCCCACTATCTGTTCGTTCTAGAAAATGCATAGAGCATGCCTGCCTTGCCCTCCTGCAGCCTGAGCTGTCCCTCTAAAAATTTGTGCAATTTTTCCTTCCAACCGAGCCATACCTTGTAGACTGTCACTATCGAATTATATTGTCTGTCTCCATATCTTAGTGACTCTTGTGCAGTTTTCATCAGTGGTTTCCCAGATCCATCATCTTGCATCACAACCCTGCTGTCTCTCCCAGTCACCTGCATCCGAAAGATCATGTGTCATGGTAGACTAGGAGGTTTTGGATTTGATGTCGTCTCGTCATGAGTTACTACAAGTACAGGTACACTAACAAACATGTTAAGATGATGAATGAGATGAACGAAGGGAGCACATGCAAATGGACAGGTTCACCAATGGACAAATGAACCAAGCATGCGAAGCGGATGAATGTGACGAACATGCACCTTCACGAACAAGCGATCTTATCAAGCCTTCCATCATGAAAGCAAGGAACAAGATGCTAAAGCTTCATTAAGTGAACCAAGGACTATCGAAAACTCCGCACACTTTGCCATGCAGAGATGAAGCTATGATAAACCATGAAGACATTCGTCACTCAGAAACACTGTAGCTCGACATGCACTCCAACAGCAACACGAATGTACCAACATTGTCATGTCAAGTCATGTCGAGTCAAGTCATGAGTCATGTTTCCCACATCCCCACTATGGGCTTGTTATCAATCAATGTGATGTAACGTGGAAGTCCAAGAGACCCACTTGTTGAACATAGAGTCATGTAAGTGGGAAAGTCATGGAAGTCGAGCGGTCATGAGGGTATTCGAACAACCATAAGGGTCAGTTTCACCCTTGGCTATAAATACCCCCCTCATTTTTACATGAAGAGACTTTTCACCTCAACTCCTCCCACATATCCAAGAGAGTTTGTAATCTTTTATTTGAGGAGTAAGTAGTGGCTCCAACGCCTCGTTGACGGGGTTAGTGATGTATGGTGTAACGATGTGACTTGGAACTTTCGCTTAATTCAGAATCCTGTAAACATGCCAACACGTTTCACACATGTATTGTATTTGTTGTAAGACTGATCTTTAACAATTGTAATGCATGTTGCTTTAACCATGTGTTGTACATTTGAACTGATTCATTTGTTGTAATGCATATTATATTAATGGAAATGTGTTGTTGTTAATGCTGTCCCGTCCGTGTCGACTGCTCTGCCGGACATTAGATAGTCCTTTCACATGAACCTTGCTGTAACAACCGTTGCACTTGTATCAGATTGATCCGTGAGTGCTGTATTGTTATCTTACCTTGTATGTTATGACTGCCGCATCCGAGTGGACTGCTCCACCGGAAGCTGTGTATGTCCTTTGTGTTGTGTGTTCCTAGCTGAGTTGGGACTGATCCCTTTCAATTTGGAACTCACCTTCACCTTTTTCCCCTCACAGTGAAAGAATCATTGACACAAGTACACTTACACTCACCAGGCACATGAACCTCACTTCTTGAAGACAAAGTGAGCCACTCTCATGTGCTGACAAGTAAGAGTTGAGGCAAATCCTTAAGATAATGGCAACTGGGCCATCATACTGGATGGGACTCCCACACCAAACAGTGTGAGGTCTATTTGGGACTTCATACTGGGGTGATCCCCTGAAAGTTGGCGGGTCCAACACTGTCAAAATTTCTAGCACTAGAAGGAGGGCTTGATGACAAGTTGTGTCCTCTCATCTAGTTTTGAACCTTTACATAAATTTCAAGGAGTCTTGCACTCTTCTTCCCCCGCAGTGTTTTTTGAATCGTGAATATGTCTCCATCACAGGGAAGCTTTTCAATATCTTGTCCACTTTCACGTATGATGGTGAAGGCGAAGTGGTCTGTCATGAGCACTTACATAACTTCTTTCCATAATTCATGAGGAAGATGAGTTTTTTAATGAACAGGCTGGTTTGTTTCTCTCATATACACTTCGCGAATCTCCATTTCGTTGGTTGCTTAGCCTACTGGCTGACACCGTGCACTCATTTGAGAACTTATGTGATCTTACTGAAGACACGTTCTATCATTTTGATCCAAACCATCTTGAATGGAAACTGTTACAGCAACAGAGGGCTCCGCATGAATCCATTATTGATTTTTGGCAACACTTCTGTGACTTGCAGTTTCAAGCTCCGAGGAGCTAGATGAAATTTGCTTATCTTTGGGACCGATTTGAGTATTGCCTTAAGAAATTTTCCCATCCCAAGAGAAAGTTTGAGATCAAGCCTCACTCAACATTCTTCACTAATCGAGTTATGCAATCTCATGTGGATGCGATCACTGTCTCGATTGTCTATCTGCCTCCCTGTCATTCAATAGCTCCACCATTGCCCAGTGATGTTGAGGATCACGCTCACACACCGGTTCATATTTCACACTCTCCCAACATCACTTCACTCAATTTTCGTGCAGATTTGGTTATGAGTCCTTCGAGTCCTCATATGCATTCTTTTCTACGACCCCTGTCTTCGCACTCAGGTGTTCCTCCAAATGATGCTATCTTGTGTTCGTCCGTTCCAGACTCTTCACTTGTTGTGGACAAGGAACCACCCACTGACAGAGTTGGTGTTGCACAACCAACATGCGCTGTCATTCATGAAGAGTATGAGTGGGAGCTTGAGCATCAACACTCAGTGAAGGATGAATCCCTTCTGTCCAAGTCCCCTCTATTCTTTCCTAACATTGTTGGTGAACCTGCTATCCATGACTTCTCATGTGTGTCTTCATCCACAGATGCAACCATTGTTGATCTTTCGTAGGACACACCGTATGATAGCCCATCATCCAAAAACAGAGAGGACCAATCATTCATTGAAAATCCACTTGATCTTTCATCTGCTCTTTCCAGAAACACAGAGGGTGAAAATCCTTCCTTCTCATTTACCCCTCTGTGTGATTCATCAAACCATGAGGATGCCGACCAACATCCTGAATTTTCTGATCTTGGTTGTTGTGATGTCTTCACCTCATCATCCGATCACAATGTTTATTCACTCATTGTTAATTCGTCTAAGGCACTAGTCTACGAAGATCCATCTATCAACAAAGTCAAAACCCCATAGACTGTCAAGGCACTTTAGCTGGAGCTGATGGTTATGTCAGGCCCTCGCTGTCCTGAGGTTGGTTTCACTTTTGATCAGGAAATTGCTCAAAAACTCAAGGCTCCTCATCAATCCTCTATATTCACTCAAGATCAATCTAACACTCATATTTTACCTCCTCCACTCGAACTACATGATCCCATCAATCATGCATTGGAGGAATCTTACACAGCAAGCACACTTGTGCAACATAAGTGGTATACCTCTCTCATGTTTTCTTGCATATCATGGTCAAGGGAATGCATACACTCAACATCTGAACACAGTGTAACACAATACCATGGAAAACCACAGAGTGCATGACATGCGCTTTAACTCAGTTTTGTTCTATGGACGCTTGTAACTTTGGAGTGTGTATGTTTTCATTGTTGTATCTTTCACATTTGCTGGTTTGCACAACTGGGTTGCTCGCGGACCAAGCCTTCACCAACATGGCTCAACCAATGCGCTAGTGGCTACATTGAAATATCACTTCACGTGATCAGGCCCATGCACTATTAGCTTTGGAGTAGGAGTAGTGTTTACTTTCAGTTTGCTTGCTTGCATGCTTGTTTACTTTCTTGCTTTGCATGTTTGTTTGTTTTCTGGCTTGTGTGTTTGCTTACTTGCGTTGCTTTCACTTTTACTTCTGATTTTGCTTTGCTTTGTTTGTTTTGCTTACTAATTTTTTGTTCACGTTCATTTTGTTTGTTTGATATATTACTATTTATGTTTATGGAAATAAGTGTTGTGAACTACAATGTTCTGGCTTTTGAATAGAGTATGTGGCTGAAAATTGAAGATACTTGTGAAACTGCAGTACTTGGCCAGTCTTGTGCCCATTTTCTCTATGCTTGGTTACAACCTTCGGCCGATGAAGTCTTGACGAAAAATATGAACTATCTGTAAGGGAAGCTTTGGTCCAACCGTGAACCTGTGTCCACAATGGGAAGCCCCATTCCTGTACTCAACCTTCTGCTCTGTGTGTTTAAGCTAATCGAACTAGAAGAAAGAGAGAAGGGGAAAAATCTAAACGAGAAAACCTATCTTAGAGGTATTACATGCTTCTCTAAAGGAAAAACCTCTTCTTCTCTCAAAAAGTTGGGATCCCTCTTTCACCTCAAAAATAAATAAGTGCCTATGCACATTTCTCTTAAAAAATATAAATGCGAAAGAAGTGAAAGACTTCCTGCGCAGAGAGGTGAAGCATGAAACTCCACTAGGGTACTAACCAGGCTCACTAGTAGTGGAGCAATGTGCCTATTCCTGTGTGACTCTGCCAGGGTACTGTCCAGGCCTACTAGTAGTGGAGAAACACTAGAGATGAAAACATATACTCTAAAAATCTTCAACTCGTGAACTAAACTACCCTTCCCGTATTCGAAACACTGAGATCTAAGTTGAACTTTTGATTGTGTATGACTGAGTTGGAAAAGGGTGAACCCTATATGTCCATGGGGTAAGTGGGGAAACTGAAGTAACCTGCACAATGATTCAATACTCCCCGAAGGCCCTGTGATAGCAATGAACCAAAAAAAAGACGCTGGAGTTATACCAATGTGTTGCCAAGTGTTGTAGCGGCTACAACCACCCTCCAAAATTTTGGCTTGCACCAATTTTAGAGCCTCCCTTGAAGAATTTCACTTGATGAATGCACACATGCTCATGTGAGTATTTACATTCACCTTGCTTATTTATTACATTCAAGTCCCTACATGTTGATGTCTAAGTCATGCTTGCGACTATGTTCTGGTTATGCTAAAAGTCTTTGCTTCATATGCGTTTCTTGTGTTCACCATGAAAGCATCTATCTCACTCACACACGGAGTCACATTCACTGTCGCGCAAGCATCATCTCGATCATGAAAGATCAATCATGAGTGTCATGCTTATCGCTTTCACTGTCGGTTAGTCGTGTTGAACATGTGTGTTTGGATGGTTTGGTCATTTTGTTGTCAAGTCATGCAAGCGTGTGTTCGTATGATCACCTATGCATATTTTGATTGTTCACACACTTAGTCATTTTTGTTGAAACTCTAATGACTAGACTCCTCACTAATAGCCAGACCATCACCCTAATTTCAACTCGATCGACTGTCAACTAGAATAGCGCAGAAGCACCAATCTTGTTCTTCAAGCTGCATTGCCCGCAAGAAACTCAATCAACTCTCATGCTGGCCACCTAGACAGTCGGACCCAACAATCACCCTGGGACTGATTCCCCTCAAAATTTGTGGAGAGGCCATTGACCTCACTCATTCAGCTGAATGAGGAGATTGTGTAGACAGGTCGGACAAACACCAAGTGCCTGTCCTTGTCTCCTTCAGACAATTGTGCAATTTTCCCAGTTAGTCATCCGGACAGTCGACCAACTGTTCATCTCAGAGATTGCGTAGTGCTCATGAGCATGCCTTCCATTTCCCATCAGTTAGCTCATCTCAGAAATTGTACAAAGATGATTAGTAGGTCAACCTCCCTCAGTGCAACTTTCCCAGTTAGTAGCTCCTAGAAATAGACTGCCTGTTCCCTCTAGGAATTGCGCAGTTTCTATTGCCAGTGATTGAGCATCCAAATGGCAGTTCCCTCTGGGAATTGCACATTTTTGGCTACCAGTGACCCAACAGCCAACTGGTAGTTCCCTCTAGTAATTGCGTAGTTCTGGCTGCCAATGGCCCAACAGCCAACTGGAAGTTCCCTTTGGGAATTACTTAGTTCTGGTTGCCAGTCTCCCAGGCAGTTCCCTGGAAAAACTGCACAATCCTTGCTTGCTGACCCTTGATGCAGCCTGACCCGTTCCTCTGTAAAATTATGCAAATCTGGCTATCCAGCCCCCGCTATCTATCTGTTCTGGAAAATGCACAGAGCATGCCTGCATTTCCCTCCTGCATCCTGGGCTGTCCCTCCCAAAATTTGCGCAATTTTGCCTCCTAGCCGAGCCAGACCTTGCAGACAGTCACTGTCAACTCAGATTGTCTATCTCCATCACTTTTTGACTCTTGCACAGCTTTCATCAGCAGTTTCCCAGAGCCATCATCCCACATCACAACCCTGCTGCCTCTCTCGGTCACCTGCATCCGAAGGATCATGTGTCATGGTAGACTAAGAGGTTTTGGATTTGATGTCATCTCATCATGAGTGGCTGTAGGTATAGGTACACCAACAAACATGTCAAGACGACGAAGGAGATGAACGAAGGGAGCATATGTAGATGGACAGGTTCACCAACGGATAAAGGGATAACGCATGCAAAGCGGACAAACGCGACGAACATGCACCTTCACAAACAAGTGAGCCTGTCAAGCCTTCTAGCATGAAAGCCAAGAACAACATGCTAAAGCTTCATCAAACAAACCAAGGACCATCGAAGACTCCATGCACTTCGCCATGCAGAGGTGAAATTATGATACACCATGAAGACATCCATCACTCAACAACACTGTAGCTCAACATGTGCTCCAACAACAACACGAATGTACCAATATTGTCATGTCAAGTCATTTCGAGTCAAGTCATGAGTCATGTTGCCCACATCTCCACTATGGACTTGTTGTCAATCAATGTGATGTAACGTGGAAGTCCAAGAGACCCACTTGTTAAACATAGGGTCATGTAAGTCAGAAAGTCATGGAAGTCGAATGGTCATGAGGGTAGTCAAACAACCATAAGGGTCAGTTTCACTCTTGGCTATAAATACCCCCCCTCATTTGTACATGAAGAGACTTTTCATCTTAGCTCCTCCCACATAGCCAAGAGAGTCTGTAATCTTTTCTTTGAGGAGTAAGTAGTGGCTCCAATACCTCACTGATGGGGTTAGTGATGTATGATGTAACAATGTGTCTTGGAACTTTCGCTTAATTCAGAAGCCTGTCAATAGGCCAACACGTTTCACACATGTATTGTATTTGTTGTAAGACTGATCTTTAACACTTGTAATGCATGTTGCTTTAACCATGTGTTCTAGATTTGAACTGATTCATTTGTTGTAATGCATAATCTATTAATGGAAATGTGTTGTATATGTTGTTAATGCTGTCCCGTCCATGTCGACTGCTCTGCTGGACATCAGATAGACCTTTCACATGAACCTTGTTGTAACAACCGCTGCACTCATCTCAAACTGATCCGTGAGTGTTGTACATGTTATCTTACCTTGTATGTTGTGACTGCCACATCTGAGTAGACTGATCCACTGAAAGCTGTGTATGTCCTTTGTGTTGTGTGTTCCTAGTCGAGTTGGGAGTGATCCCTTTCAACCTAGAAATCACCTTCACCTTTGTCCCCTCACAGTGAAAGAACCATTGACACAAGTACACTTACACTCACCAGGCACGTGAACCTCACTTTTCGAAGACAAAGCGAGCCACTCTCCTGTGTTGACAAGCAAGAGTTGAGGCAAATCCCTAAGAAAATGGCAACCAAGCCATCATACTGAATGGGACTCCCACACCAAATGGTGTGAGGTCTAGTTGGGACTTCATACCAGGGTGATCCCTTGAATGTTGGCAGGTCCATCACCGTCAACATAAACCCATGCAAAAATTACCTGCATAAGAACTCTAAAAAACAAAAAATAAACAACGTCAAGAGCATAAAACATAAAAAATATATACACAAATATTTTTCCCCTGGATCCCAAAAATGAGACTACTAGATTGATTTTTCGTTATATTCCTTCCAATGTTACAATACAATTATATACATGCCGAAGCATCCATAATCCCCAATCCATTAACCTTATATTAGAACATAACTGTAGTTCTCTTTACTAGATATATAAAACACCATGGGAAAAAAACCCATAATTCCCAAAACCATATGCGAAATCCATGCACAAAACCATAGGTAGGTTTTCCAACCTAATATAGGGTCCAAATACAAATTTCCTTGGGCATTGCCCCAGACCCCGTAGAGGGTTGATTTTCCTCCCTATTCCCCCCGCCCACCACGCATGGGGCTTCTCATGGAAACAATATAACACACACCCAACATTCTCCCACTTGTTGTTTTATCTCCACGGGGGGCCACAAGAGGGCTTAGTCATTGGTCCAACCTTGCAACGCCCATTGTTTCTCTACACCAAGAAAACTTCTCAGTGCTCATAGACTTTGTCAATGCATCTACAACATTCTTCGAAGTGTCCACCTTTACTAGCAACACCTTTTTTTCCTCAACTATATCCCTCACAAAGTGATACTGAACATCAATGTGCTTTGTATTTGAATGATAAGCCGGGTTCTTTGCCAAGAAAATTGCACTTTGGCTATCACAATCTATCCTTATAGCTCACTGTACCAACCCCATAATTGAACACAAACTCTGCAACCAAACGACTTCCTTACTTGCATGAGTGGCTGCCATGTATTTTGCCTCTATAGTTGAAAGTCCCACTATAGACTATCTCTTTCTCATCTAACTGACTACACCTCCAAACAGGTTAAATACATACCCACTTGTAGATCTTCTCTGATCTAGGTCTCCAAACTAGTTTGCATCAACAAATCCATGGATGTCCAAAACTCTATCCAATCCTGGTATTTCTTGGTAGCACTAACCATAATAACTAGTGCCATGAAAATACCTGAAAACTTGCTTCAATGTTGTCCAATTCTCCTTCCTTGATTTTGACATAAACCTGCTCAATGCTCCCACTGTGTGTGCAATGTCTGGTCTAGTATAGACCATTTCATACACCAGGCTACTGACTGCACTTGCATATGGAACACGAGACATGTCCTCTTCCTCTTCTTGTGTCTTGGGACATTGTTCAGCAGATAACTTTACACAGAAAGGAATAGGAACCTTCACCGGTTTACTATCCTGCATATTATACCTTTTCAATACTATCTCAACATACTTCCTCTGGTTTAACTAGATCTTCCTTTTCTTCCCAATCACATTTAATTTCCATGCCCAAAATATAGTTTGCAATACCAAGATATTTCATGTCTAATTTGGAGGACAATTGGGTCTTCAATTCCTGTATAATTTCTTTATTATTTCCAATCAACAACATATCACCCACATAGAAGACCAAATAAATAACATGGCCACCAGTTAATTTAAAATGCACACAGTGATCTTCTTTGCTTCTAGTGAATCCAAGTCCCCGTATATATGTATCAAATTTTTGATACCACATCCTTGGTGAATATTTTAACCCATACAAAGACATTTTTAACCTGCATACCAATTATTTCTTACCCTTCACCACAAAGACTTTAGATTTCTTCATGTAGATTTCTTCTTCCAGATCCCCATGAAGAAATACTATCTTCATATCCATCTGTTCTACCTCAAAATCAAAAGAAACATCAACAGATAAAAGTAATGTAATAGAAGCTACCTTGGAAACAACATAAAAAATATCACCAAAATCAATCCCCGACACTTGGGAATAACCTTTTTCTACCAACCGAGCCTTGTATTTCTCCTCCTTGCCTTCTGTATTCATCTTCTTCTTAAACACCCATTATATGCCATGGGTTTCATTCCAACCAACAACTCCACCAGATCCCAAGGCTCATTTTTGTGCAAATATGCCATTTTATCAACCATGACCTCTTTCTAGAGTTTTCCATCCTCTGAATATACTACTTGCCTGAGAGTTCTGGGATCATCATTAGTAAAATATTAAGCAAACTTTGAACAAAAAGCAGTTGGACTATACCTTTCTAGCTGCCTTCTTTCTTGAATTGACCTTCTCACAACTGGAGTTTGTGGCTCTTCATCTTCCGATTCCTCTTCTGCGGTAGAGTCTTATTCCTCCTCCTTTGGATCAAACTCTATATTCTTAGGTTCCTTTGGTAGGACTTCATGTTTAATAAAATCTTTCACCTCTATAAACACCACATCGCGATTGTACACAACCTTCCTTGTTTCTGGGTTCCAAAGCTTATAACCTTTTAAACCATCCTTATACCCAATAAAGATGCACCTTTCATATTTACTATCCAACTTTGTTCTTTTCACCTTTAGAACATGTACATATGCATCACATCCAAATGCCCTTAGATGTGAAAGAGAGGGTTTCTTACCAATCCATACCTCTTGTGGAGTTTTATCCTCTAACGTTGATGAAGGTGATCCATTGACCAGGTAACATGAAGTCTCCACCACCTTTGCCGAGAGTTCTTGTCCTAACCTGACACCACTGAGCATTCTTCTTGCCTTTTCCATCAACGTCTTGTTCATTCTTTCTACAACTTCATTTTTATGAGGTGTGTATGGAGTAGTCTTCTACTGTGCTATACCACACTTCTTACAGAACTCTTCAAATTCCTTCTTGCAAAACTCTCCACCATTATCTGTCCTCAACACCTTTATCTTCTTCTTGGTCTAGTTTTCCACCACAGCCTTAAATTATTTAAACTTGTCAAAGACTTCAGATTTTTTCTTGAGGAAATATATACATATATTCCTTGAGAATTCATCTATAAATGATACAGAGTACACAAAATTACCCAGTGATGGTACTGACACATGTCCAAACACATCACTGTGAACAAGCTCGAATATCCATTTCACCTTCTTAGCACCAGAGGGGAAACTCACCTAATTCTGCTTCCCATATACACAATTTTCATAGAAATCAAAATCCAGAGAGAAATTAGACAAACCTTCTACCACACCATTACCATCAAGTATTCGAAAGCCCTTCTCTCCAATATGTCCAAGCCTTTGATGCCATAACATGGTCTTTTCTTTAGAGACCCCTAGATTTTCTACTCTACATTTAAGAACCACAGAACTGTTGCACCCATCAATAATAGTGCTACCTTGAAGCTTGTATAGAGTTACAATCCAAACACCCCACATCAATACCAGTGCTCCCCGAACCATATTGCAGGTATCTTTCTCAAACACTATTTTTACACCTGCATCATCCAGCTTTCTTACAGAAATCAGATTTCTGGCCAATGCAAGAATATGAAGAACACCTGAAAGCATTCTAATCCTTCCACCTTGAAACTTCAACTTGAATTTTCCGTGGCTGACGATTCTAGCCTTCCTATCATCCCCTAAGAAGACATCACCACCATGATATTTATCATACTCACAGAACCACTCCCTATGGGGAGTGAAGTGAAATGATGCACCCCAGTGATTCAACCATTCCTCATGATCTACATGTGCACTTGAAGAAGTCAAGTACACATCCCCACCTTCAACTGAAGTGGTTTTCGCCTCTGTAGTCATCAAATCCATTTCCTTTCTCAGGAGCTTTATATCTACAGTCCTTTTTGAAGTTCCCTTCCTTTCCACATTTCCAACACACCTTTACAGGTTTTTGTGGAGATTTAGATCTCCCACTTGAGGATTTATTTTTGTTTCTGTTATGGGACCGTCCTCATACAGACAAGGCATCACCATTCCGGATCTCTGTTTTTTTTCATCTCATCTCCTCCTACAACAAGGATGAGACTATTTCATCAAACTTCAAGGTAGTCACATTGCTACCTATTGCAACAACCAAACTATCCCATGAATCTGGTAGAGAATACAACAAACTGATGCAATTATATTCATTTGAAATTTATATCAACATATAAAAACTGGCTTACCACAATATTAAAGGTGTTCAGGTGCTCTGTCCCCAAGTCTCTGTCCTTCATCCTCAACTTATACAAATTTTTCCGTAGGAACAATTTATTCACTAAAGACTTAGATTGGTAAAAAGTCCCTAACTTGTCCCACAAAGCCTTTGTTGAATCTTCCCCTGATACATTCAACAATATGGAATATGAGATACACAACCATATTGTTCTCTTTGCTTTCCGATCCAACATTCCTGAGTCTTCAACTAACATTGCTGCTGGTTTAGTACCCGAATCTACCATGATCCACTGATCTTTATCCACCAGTAGATCCTTCATCTTGAGTTTCCACAACTCAAAACTTTAACCATTAAATTTCTCAATCTCTATCTTTCTATTGCTTGCCATATTCTTTCACCACAAGAATTGATCCCACATATCTCCCACTAAATAAGGTCTACCACAGTCCCAAGCAAAGCCCCTCAATAGCAAAGGTGTCCCCTTGAAGCCAAAACAACTCTAATACCAAATGTAGGTTTTAACCTTGTATAGAAATTACTTGCATATGAATTCTAAAAACAGAAAATAAACAATGGTGAGAGGATAAAAAATAAAATAAATATACATAGAGATTTTCCCCTGGAACCCAAAATCGGGACTACTAGGTTCATTTTTCATTATATTCCTTTTAATGTTACAATACATATATATACATGCCGAAGCATCCATAAATCCCAATCGGTTAACCCTTGATTAGGACATAGCCGTAGTTCCCTTGCCCATATCTACAAAATATCATGGGGAGAAAATCATCATGCCCCAAAACATGGTAGGTCTGCCCACCTAATATAGGGTCCAAAAAAAAATAATTCTCGAGATGCTGCCCCAGACCCCGTAGAGGGGGGATGCCACCTCCCATGTGACCCCCCTATTATGCTCTGCGCAACAAACTGGGGGGGCTATCACCCCCCCTGTGAGCCCCCCATGTGTGGGGCTAGTTGTGGAAAGAATATAACACACACCCAACAGTGGAGGCACAAAAGGTTAGTGGGATGATAACACTTGGTAGTTCCATGGGGTTGGGATGAGAACACAAGTGGAAGTTCCACTGGGAAGTTGTTGCAGGGTGCACTCTTATTCCTTCAGAGGTAACTCATCTAATAAATCCTCCTTAACATTAACTATATATATGTCTCTCCACATCCGAATTTATTTTGAATTTTGGGGCACGTTTGGGATTAATTTCCCCAAGAGAAACCAGACTACCCCCAGGACAATCCATCTTGCACAAAAAAGGAGAATTCAAATTGGATAAAAGAATTATTATTATTGATAAGTTTAGAACTCCTCTCATTTTATTTGATGTGAATTTTTTTTTTTTTGAGAAAGTAGTCATTAAAGGAATGTGGTGAAATATATTTAAAATATTATGAAGTGTAAATAGAAAGAGTTTTCATCAAGTCAACTCTACTAATTGAAGGGTCACATTGGCATACATGGCACCCCTAGTCTACTCCAACATATTGTATAAATAGAAGACCATGAAGGTCATTCAAATATTCTGTGTGCAAGAAATTTTTGGAGAGATAGCTTCTGAGGTAGCTACAACCTTATCGTGTCTCGTTGAAGTGGAAAGGAGGTCTGTCCTAGTGTTGTTTTGTGATTGATCTAGGATGGAATATGATACTTTCTAGCCAAGTTGAAGGGTTAGTTTTTGGGAAAGTTTTGGTGGCTCGTTTCTCTTGTAGACATGGCTGAAATATATGTCTTTATATTTTGTAATATTCGCTCAAGAAAAGGAGGGCTGAGACCCTTTAAGGATTCCTCTAGACCTATGTGAAAGAGTTGAGTATGAACAAACTATCTTTGCATTAAGGCCATTTTCATTTCAGTTGATTATAGGCAGGCCGAGTTTGTGTTATAGAGGGTTGTAAGGCCTAAAATATAGCAAATGAAAGGATGAATTTATCTCAAGGGACAATGTTGGATTTGAAGGGTTGTTTGGACATGTAAGAGAGTTGTTCTGTATTTGGCATAGGGTGCCCTAACCAGGGACGAAAATTTAGGGACTTGTGTAAAGGAAAAAATGTAACAGATGACAAAATCATGTCATTTTCAAGAGTCACATTTGATCTCTTGACATATATGTATGGAAATTCTATTTACATTGATGCTTGGGTAGAGATTCTTTTACTTGAGACAATGATGTTTGGGGTAGTGATACATGTGCTTACGATACTATTGGATGGAAATGACTCTTATGATGTATCAAAATTATATATGATAGAGTTTCCTATGCTCTTGATAGTGACATATGGTAGGGATGGCTATGTTGATATATGACCGTGGTAATGTCACTTTCTCTTGTGACATTTATGCTTGGCAATGATAATTGTTATCCTTAATAGTGATATGGAAGCTGCTCCCTTGGGTAGATTTGAAGGGCTAATGAATGTCCCTATAATATATTTTTTTGCTACAATATCATGAGGATCTTGTGTGATTCAGGGTTGACCCTAAGAGGCCTGATGTGATTGATGTTTAAAGTCCCATGTCATCATTATTGTGTTTTATATCTCAACTGAACATTTGATGAATATCTAATAAAAGAAGAAATTATTATGGGTTTCCCCCTTCTGGGATTTTTCCTTGGTCTCCAACCAAAATCTTAGTGTCTTTATTGTGTATGATTTTATTTTGATGTTCATTACTGTTCCATTGCATTGTTAATGTTCTCTCTATATAATTTCTTATGATGATATGATGTTATGGGGTGAATGTAAAGTGAAAATGTTGATTTTTTTGAAAATTCAATTATCTGCAACAAAGAATTATGTAGCCCTAAAATTACATGGTATTAGAGCTGGGATGAAGAAAATTCATTGAGATCACCCCTATGAAAACATATATGCTCAAACATAGTGAAAGAGATGAAGATGTTGGAGACCTAAAATAATGCTATAGTTTGAAGGAAACCCTGGGTATCCTTTATCAAATAAAGGTTAGGGTTTGAGAGAAACCCTTGGATTGGCCTTGGATATGGAAAAAGGCTCGATTTTTATAGAATTGGAATCATAGATATGATACGATCAGTGAGAAGCTATTGAGTTATGCAAGTACCTATGTCAAATTCAAAGCAACCCTAGGTGGGCCTGTATCCCAATAGGAGATGATGTGATGTAGATCCAATGGTGTTCTTGAATATTGATAATTGGTATCAAATGCCAATGAAGGAGATTAAGAATATAATGGTGTTCAAGAGGAATCATCCATAGCGGTTCCTTATAGCTAATAAGGAAGAATGATCAAAGGGGAGTTGATAGATTCACACAATCCTCTTTAATATAAGTACTTTAGAGACCTATGTTATTTCTTGTTTGATTGATTTTCTTAGACAACTGTTTATTCTTCCTGCATGAGCATTTGAATACGTCTTTCACAAAATCCTTGGATGAGGATATGATCAAGGAAATAAGATCCATCTTGAGTTCCATCAAGATGTGGAGTAATGTAGGAAGAGTTGGATCCAAGAGGGAGTTGGTGCAGGAAAATGAAGGAGCCACTCTCATATCTATAGAAGAAAGATTATCCTGCCTCATCAGTAGGTATTTATTTTAC
Source organism: Pinus taeda (assembly GCA_000404065.3). Taxonomy (NCBI): domain Eukaryota; kingdom Viridiplantae; phylum Streptophyta; class Pinopsida; order Pinales; family Pinaceae; genus Pinus; species Pinus taeda. The sequence continues at coordinate 15,273 of APFE031287483.1, read as the reverse complement.
TCTTGCTCTTGTTCGAGGGTCAACAGGTACATCTGATGGATGTGAGGGCCAAGTCCTCAATATAGAGATTGAGGAGGATATAGAGTCACCCCATGATTTGATTAGAGTAGTAGTGGAAAAGAGCCCAAACATCGAAGGAAGGATTGTAGTCTCCTAGGTTGATGACTATGACTAAAAGAGGAGTAGACTATCATGCAACAATCAAATGAGATGCTATGAGATAAGGAATATTTGAAAGAAATATGTCCTTGATAAAAGGACCTCTAATGACAAGATGATGCAGTGTCAGATGCTTTCACGATAGAAGTTCAACAGTGATAAGGAACATGCTCTTAGATAAAGAGGGAGTTGACCTCAAAACCTAAGTGATCCACTGATTGATATTAGGAGTATAACATAGAGATGACGTGGAATTCCTTGTCAAGGGAAGTATGCTGTGAGAGACTTGGCATGAATAATTACATTGAAGTAGTTGAGAGACTCCTCTTTAGATTTAGATAGATCCTATGATGAACAAGAATCTAGATGGATCCTTTCTTTTGAGTGTATACCCTAAGCTAGATAGATCTATGACTAGAGAGATATGTCGATGCTAAATTAACTAGGAGTGTTTTGAATAGAAAGAACAGATAGAGGTGTTTCTTTAGTATGGGTCTTACCTTAATTTCCTAGATGAGAAGGTAGCATACTTATATTGCACTCAGTCCAAGCAGTGGCTAATCATATTCGAGTTGTGTGGCTTTTGATGTAGCATTAAGGCTCCAATAGAGAGAGAGATATGAAGCTCTAGCATAGAGGGAGTAGTGAGGCTACGACAATGACTAGTTGCTTCAATAAATGAGCAGGTTGAAGACATTATCACCAAGTCGTTGAAGTTCATATTCTTCCAAGAGAATCTTGGAGTATAGGAAACTGAGAATATGCTATCCCCATCTTTATGACTATCTGTGGATTTGGTGAAGGGAGATATGCAATGAGGTTCTCCCTCCTCGAGAGGGAAAATTTTTGATTGAGAACAATTATCAATGCTCAAACTAATAGTATTTTGAGTAGCCACGGAATTGGTGAGGGGATCAGAGCAAGAGAGATCCTGAGTGTGAAGGTACTCCTTGAAGCCATGGGATCGGTTGAGTACATGCCCCAGTATGCATCCTACTCTCAAGTCACCTTTCTGTCTTTACGAACCAAGGGCCACACTAAGGCAGTCAAGCTTTCTAAGATTGCCACCCATTTGGCCAGTGGGTGAGGAGACTTAGGGTTTGGATGATATTTACCTAATGGAAGACACACCTACCATGGAATTGGTTATGGTAAATGGATCTCCCCTAAGTATTGGATGTAGTTGGTCACTTGGTCAATGAGGATCAAGTTGGGAGAGGGTATGTTAGTGCACATAGGGTTTGGATGATCTCTACCAAGGTCATTTATGACTGCCATGGACTTGGTTGTGGTAGATTGATCTCCCCTATTGTCGTGTGGATTATTCTTCTTCTTTTATGGATCAATTCATCATTGTTCGACTGAGATGAGGTCATGGAGCTTGACCTGGAGACTCGTAGTGTTTGGATTATCTTTACAAAGGTCATTTATGATTGACATGGACTTGGTTGTGGTAAATAAATCTCCCCTATTCTCGGTTGTGGATTATTCTTGTTCTATAAGATGAGATGAGATGAGATGTGATTATATTATGACAAGAAATATAATTTCAAGATGAGACACATTGTACAACTAAAAATTCCCCCCTAGATGAAAGGTAGCGTTGAAATTTGGCTCAAATTTTGGATGAATTTTCCCAAGAGAAACCCAACTACACATAGGAGAATTCATATTGACCTAAAAAGGAGAATTCAAATTGGATAAAATAATTATTATTGGTTTTGGCGGGAAAAGTTCCCCAAGGCAAGGGTTTAATTCCTCAACAGATCAGGGTAAGAGAATCCATAAATAGCACTCACAAAGGCATGCCAAACATACAAATTATCAAAATTGGATTTGGAGACATACTTGGGGGTCATATGTTTGAAGATGTTCCTGTAGGTTCCAAACCCTCTGCTTTCTCCAAGATGTGTAGACTTGCAAAGCAATCACATAAGCATATACATAATAGATAATTCAATGTGCATACATAGTAATATGTTAGTTATATCATCATATATAAACATATAGAATATAATTCATAATATGACAACACATATCGGGAATAAGACATGAGCTTCTTGATTGATTAACAACAATAGGTACAGGAAAGATACAACCTGATCTAGGCCAAAGACACCGACGAAGCCTTCCTCGAGATCCGTCCAACTGAGTCACGTAGACAACCTATCTAATAAGTGCAAGTAGATGCTAGATAAGGATGCTGAGCATCTATGCAAAGGAAACCAGAGTTTCCTAGAGACCGAGAGTGAAAAAGGCATGGGAAAAAAAGACTTGATTTGGGAGAAATATAGTATAATGTTGATATATTTTGTATGAATTAGGCATACCCAAGGGGTGTATATATACCACCTCAAATTGGTTATTTTAGTTAGGCCACGAGCTCTTATAGGTGGGCTCTTAGTAAACCACGTTAACCCCGCCTGAAAAATATCAATTTATTTTCTTTTTTCATATTTTAATAGGTATACATTGGTAAAGTGTTATAAGACCCGTGTATGTATGTGATTTAGTATGGAAAGAGTCATATATGGATTTTGAGATACTATTTTTTAGTATAAAGTCAAGTCTTCCTAGGAAAAGGGGTTGCCCAGGGCCATAAAAGAGCATCAACTCTACATGAGTGCTGAATGTTGCTATAACATATGCTCCTTAATGTATGAGGTTAGAAGGGGAAAATGATGGCCAAAATATATTAAGTATAGAGAGAGGAGTCATCCAAAAAACCAGGAGGATTTCACCAAATTCCAACCCATCGAGTACCTGTGGAAGGAGTCAGAAATAAACCTCATGTCTGAGGCGGGCATACCCATGCTCAAAAGTAGTAAAGCATGTATGCTGATAAAGTATAAAGCATATCCAGAATGTATACATAAGTGTATAGAAGGAGCTGAAGAATACATTGTGGATCATCACATCATAGCTACGAAAGAACTCAATGGAGCTATGTCTCAATATCACATATAGAAGAATGTATGATTAATGATGCTAGAAGACTGTCTGATCAATGATGCTGCATAACTGATCCTCATAAAAGCACCAAGCCATATAGGTGGAATAGTGGTACTGCATAAACTTGAGTGTTCACATATAAGATGTTGCTGTGAAAGACTACAACATATAAAGGTTAGAGGTGTCACTAGAGAAAAATTGAAGGAGTTTTCAAGTGAACCAAGATGCTTACACAACCCGAGGTCTTCATTGACCTCACATTTATACACTATGGGAATAGATGAGCTGAAGTCGACCATGCGAGAAATCATTTGATTACTGGTCATTGATGTATATTGTTAACAAACGTGAGGCAACTCACCAATAATGATAAAGAGTGTCAAGGTACCATAGTATAATCTAATAAGTGTGAATCGATGTGTTGAAGTCAAACACTTGATAGAATCTATCAATCAAGAGACATTGATGTACTCTCATTGTCGATAGCGAAGGAGTCTACTACTGATGACTGCAAACCCTAAGGTATTGAAAAAGGACTCTAGACCTTGTTACCAGAGCAATGAGTTGGAGTCGATCGGAAAAGATACACTAAAAGGAAGGCATTAAGGAATCCACATCAACTAGCGCGAGTGTAACCCATAGGATAATAATTTGGAAGGAATCAAACAAAGAGAGATGAAGTAACCATTCCAAATTACATTTCTGGTGTACAAAAGATGTAGATAACGCATCGCAGGATGAAACAACTAGTAATGAAAGCTGACATAGAGGTGAGGAATCCACAAATAGGGTCAAATAGAAACCATGGCATTGCACGAATCCCAATGCGTGATAATTTAAGCTGACGTCAAACACAAGAGAGACCAATCAATCAAAGACCCATAATGCTAATTGATGTTGAGCAAAAGGTCAATTATCAATGATGTTAATAGGTCCAGGGTGCAACTCTAGGTCTACTCCTAGAGCAAGTTTTCGAAGTTGATAAGAGAATATGTGCCAGTAAGAATTTAATGGGGACCTTCTAAACTAGCATGAGTAAAGGAACATGTCGTTGATGTGATTCAGAGAATAACTTGATAAACCAGGTATGGCCGATAGAAATGAGTCAAGAGACACTGCAGAATGGCTGAAAATAGGTTTACTTCCCCTTAACAAAAGCACAAATTGATGTGACTTTATGGTAGCATAAAATAACTTCGTATAAGTTTGCAATGCAGGAGGCATTAAAAAAATTTCCATATGATTGGAAGAGATAACCAACCAGTGGAGGACTAACTCAAGAACAAGGTTATGGTTTCCCTAAAGTCAAACTAAGTCCCATCTCGATGGAGGAAAGAATTATCTTAAGTGCTTTGCTCAAGGGAGACATGACTGACTCTTGCTGCCATCAAATGATGAAAAAATTGTCCCATTCCCGTTATTTTTTTGAGATTTTTTTGTTGTTGTCATTTTCATATTTAAAAGCATGAAAAAGAATAAAAGAATACCTATAGTATAGTGGATATAATTAGTGTTAAGGGTAAGTTCATTGGGCCTAGAACTGGAACATTCCTATGCTCAATGTAAGGTGGCGGATGCTAGTCATCAACACATAGGGGATGTTCGCTCCATGGAAAAGGGTGTCAAGTCACAAAGGCTAATGAATGCATGTTTTGAACTTGAATAAAATTCATGGTCAAAAGTGGATTATACTTGAGTCCAAATGAATCCGACTTAAGGCCAAAAGGGGTGAAAAGATCAATATGCAATGCAATAGTACAACTCAACACATGGGAACCTCTAGGGTGTAAATGAAAAATAATAGCGAAGAATAAGAAGAAGAATGAGGCTTCAACGGAAAGTCATGGAGAAACTAAAGAGGACTCCTGAGCCTAAGAACGAAAATTCGACATCGGTGTGAAGTGAAAACATGGTACTATCTAGGGCACCGATGATAAGGTAGGCTCCTACCACACAAGTTATGACACTTCTAAGTAGCAAGATGGTTTCTTGTCACATCTTGGTGGGGTCAATCCCATTATGTTCCTATACTAATAGGTGTCATAATTTTTGAATATATGAGGTTAAATTTGTAATATGTACATACCTTTGCTTTTTGCAAATGTTTTCCATATTCAAAAAATAAAAAAAATAAAAAAATGTAAAGAGGGTATGTCCTAAAAGAAAAATCAAAGGACAAAAAGAATAAAAAAGGTCAAAAAAAGATAAAAAATGAACCCCAAGGAAAAACAAAAAGACCATGAAAGTGTGCAAGTACAAATTCCACTATTATTTACTTTTCTGCACAATAATGATTGTGTGCAACTTTTTATTTATGCCACAATCCATGGTAACCAAATAGTTTAATCTTGGTTATTCCATGTTTTGAATTTCAGCTTAGAGATAGAGGATAAAATCTGACCAAACTATTTAATCTTGGCAACTAAGTAGATAGGTAGAGGAAATAAAAGGAGCTCAATAGTTTAATCTGAGCCCTTGGATGTAATAAGGTTAGACTTAGATAGATTTCTATTGTAAAAGAAAAGAAAAATGTTTTGATAAGAGTTTTCCGGCGGCCAATTAAGAACAATAACCCTCCGCCGAATAAAAAGGGTTAATTAATCAACCAGTGATTAATTAATAGCCTGTTCCACAAATAAAATCGTCCTTGATTTCATTAACCCCCCATAATCCTTCATTAACTAAACCTTCCGCCCATTATAACCCCGCTGGGCCCCTCCATTAAACCTCTGACCAAATCACCATCGCGATCACTGTGTGATCTGATCCCTTTTGATCCAACGGTCGACAATCATATCGGGCGACCTCTGAAATCCGAACTTTACCCGCCCGATGTGAGCGGTTTCACTATTCACCTTGCTGCTATGTGGCACTCGATGAATGGAATTAGGCAACCTCCCCCCAAAACCACTTATCCCAAAAAGCGGTGCGATGGATTCTGCTTACCACCTCCGCTACACGCCAAAACGTCGCATCCCCCATTGGTGCCAACTGTCCTTTTCCAAATCTACCCACTAAAGTCATTGACTTTACGCATAAAACCAAAAAAATTATAGTTTTTTCGTTTTATCGTGAAAAATAACATTCTAACTTCCATGCAAAGCACATAGTACGTTCAACTGTCTACCTGCTACCAACCGTTAACTTACCAAAGCTGCTAAACTCTAGACCACCTTGCAGACTCGTGCGCTTCCTACAAATAGCGCACAGTCATCATTACTCCGTTCAAAAGGCAAAACGAGGTATTTATCCCATTTCCACTGAGAAACCCTATTTTATTGCTAAACTTTAACTAAATTGTTTTAAATACCAAGTAATTTAGTAAATTAAGCTGCATGGTGATCCTAAAATACTACGAAACAAACCAATTTTTCCAAATTTCACTGAAACCCTTTCCCCCTGTCCTTGAATCCACAAGAAGCAAGGATGGATTCCCTAATTGCACTAAATATCATGCCAATTACGACTCCTCATAGGGATTTAGACCATCTCCCACTTGCAGACAAAGATTTCCAGATTAAAGATACTTCTATCTCAAAATCCTCTTTGAAAATATTTTGCAAGTACAGAGACCAGTACCTGAATCATGCAGACTCCATTGGACTTTGGGAATCAGGTTTACCCATGTACCAGTTCCCTAGAGTGCATATATTCCCACAGACTGTACATTACTGTCACATGAACTATGATCCTATCCAAAGAGCAGTAAGAACCCCTAACCAGTCTGTTCTATTTACCATCACTACTGAATCCATTAACGAAATGCTACAATTACAACAAAACCAAAGCCTGGCTCCTCTTTCCATTGGAGATATGCTGAATAGATACCCTACCCTCACATCAATCAGGCTGGCTCAGTTATTCCAAACCTTCATCATAGAGGAACCATACACCCCAAAGTACTCTCCCCCTTACCTATGGACTATATTCTCCAACCTTGGCCGAGATACCATAGACATGATATCCAGTGTGCTAGATTACACCACAAGTGAATTTGTTTATGAAATCATAATATCCTTTACGTCTGTCTACTCTCTTGGGCAACCACCAACCATCATGTTTGACTATGCTAAGTTTATTGCTGACAAAATGCATGATCAATTCATGAGATTAGAAAATGAAATAGTGTTTAAATATTCCTCAGTCCTATATCATTTATTCCTGTATTATCAAGCTGATAGATTTCCAATTACCCTCCAAAAGCTTGATACCAAAGGTAACCCTAGATCAATTATCTTTTGGACTTCATTAATCCACCAATTTGATTCTCAATACTCTTATACCAATTTCATAGACCTCTTTGTGTACCCTATGACAACTATGTTACTAGGAAGCCCTCCCCCTAGAATCAGTGCAGACATTAGGAGGGTCCTACAGTTTTCTAAGCAATACAAAATGGGGAATTGGTACTTGTACCAAAACCACACTGAAATCAGAAGCTATGGATGTGAATTTCCACCTTACAAATTGCCAAAGTACCTCCCCATGAGATTGTTTTCTCTGGAGTACTACAAGCAAATGATAAATTCAGATGAGGTGCATTTTTTGAAAGCCAAGAAGAAAGCCCAACTTAGAATAAAAGATCAGCTGGGCCCATTTACTTGTAACAATAGAGAAGCAGGAAAGGAAGTAGAGGAAATCCTCCGAAGGTTGAAACTGAAACAGAGTTTTATATGGAATTATGACCCCTTAGATTTCATTTGTAATAGGAGATAGAAGAACAAATTATCTCCTTGCATCCACCACAAAATCCCTAAAATTGAACAATATGCTAATCAATTTGAATGGGTGGAAAACACTTTGATAGATCAAGATAGCATAGAGGTTGTTGTTGATAATGTATTGATAGATTTAGACAGAAGACTTGATGAGGATTCCTTTGTACAAGTGCTAGGAGAGTCTTAGTCTCAGAGGCAATCATAGGGACATAGTGGGTAGACAATAGAAGTAGGGCCATCAGGGCAACCAGAGCCTTAAGAGTAACCAAAGTTTTCGGAACTGCCACGAGAATCAGAACAACACGAGATTTCAGAGGAACTTGCCCAAACTGAGAAAATCATGAACAATCATCCTATTTTGCATACTCCTCTAAATGAGGAGAGGAACCTCAAAAGAGACAAAGATAAGGCCACTCCATCTAGCATAACTGTTGCCCAAACCTATGCTAAGAGGCAAAGGTTGAATCCATTTGCAGAGCAGGAATACATTGAGGAAACAATAGGAACTTCAGGAGCAGAAAGGACAGAAAGCATGCACACTACTCCTTCAGGAGGTACACAAGAACCTTCCACCTCACAGGCTCAAATGTTGGAAAGGCAACAGAGTGTGGAAGTGTCCTCCTTTAGGGCTCCTACTGGATATATACTAGATATCAAGGAAGAATACAAGGAAATCAAAGCAAGGAATGAAAGGCTAAAGGTGCAAATTTATGCATATTATCTGAAGATGGCTCCAACAAACCAAACAAGGCTAATGTCAGCCTTTGACATAAAAGAAGGGAAAATACAGATGAGTTTTTTGAAGCCAACCACATAGCAACCTAAATCAATGGTAGATTACCTAAAAACAAATTTTGAAGTATTGGGAAAGGATATCCATCCTATTGACCAAATTGAATTACATAAGAAAACTAGTGAAATGGTCTATTCCACATTGACTAGCAAGGCAATAACAGCCCACCAACTTCAAAATTCACTGAATAACATGTCAACACAATTCTAGTTGGAGAAAGCCTCTTCACAGGCCAAAGACACCAGGATAAAATCCTTAGAGGACTTGGTCATAGAGCTGGGACATGATCCCAAGGATGTGAAAGCCGCAGAGAAATTATCAAGAAGAAAAACGACGATAGATAAAAAAATAGCTCAAGATTCCTCCTCTTCATCATCCTCAGACAACTAAAGTAATGGAAACCAAAAAGGAGGAAGAGCTTATGGGCTTGGTTTTAAAGCTTAATGAACAGTTAAAGGAAACTGAAAAAGAATTAGATAATCTAATACAGTCCAAACAGAGTGAGTTGGCCACCACTCCTCAGACTGTAATACGTACAGTTTTCAGAACAGTGCCCTCCACCTTGGCAGCTGCCTTGGCACCCACACTTCGCAGGCACAACTACATCAACCATCATAGAGACACCAACAAAGAAAACTATAGAATTGATCAATGCCATGGAAGAAATGAGCATCAAGGCCACTGAGCTTAAGAAACTCAAAGAACAAGTGTCAAGTTTAGAGACCAATTGTAAACTTGCACAAATACAACAAAAAGAAGAAACTCAGAAAAACCAAATGATGGTTGAAAGGATAAAAGCCCTTGAGAAGGACTTAACATTACAAGAGCCATTGGGAGATATGAAAGAAATTCTTTGGGCTAACATAATTGATTCCATCAATGATGTTTTGCCTTCACTTCAGATTATTTTTGAACAAACTGAATTAGTCAAAATGGCTACAGAAGCAATCCACAAGAGAATGGAAGAATTGGGAAATAAACCTGAAGAAGCCAATCAATTGATCACATTTTTGAACAGTAAAAACATATATCAGCTTGATGAACTGGAGATAGAAGACAAAACAACAACAATCATAGAAATCAAAAAGGTTCTCACCAGAAGGAACCTAATGCTAAATTTGGAGAAAAGATGTCAAAGCATCCAAGCAGACATTGATAGCTTCATGCTAAAGTATGGCATCTTAAGAGAAAAAGGACTTCCCAGTCCTATGGTAATAAATGACAAGTTAATGACTCAGGAATATCACATTGAAAAGTTAAACAAGCTGGCTAGAAGCCAAGCTAGTACTTTAGGGGTGAAATCTTTTCCCACTAGAAAGGTGTTATATGATGGTCTTGAGAATCTATTTTACATAGAGAATGAGGTCAAGCACTTGTTTACAAGCGAGGCAAATTTTGCCAAGTACACAGAAGCTGATGAGATTTATAGGAAAATGATAGGGTTGAAATTACTTGACAATGAATTGTGGACACAACTGACATATTTACTATAAAATTACTGCAGTAAATCTACATGGTAAAGCATGGCTGCCAGGTAAAACAGGTAAGACATGATCAAAGAAGAATAGGTAAAGAGTATCAGTAGGTAGAAGTGTTGGCATTATGTTTCTGGTATGGTTATATGTTACAGATGTTGTACTTGATGGCAACACCCATGGCATGACTCTCAATATGATGAGAATTAAGAAGTACGCAGGAGAAAAGTTCACGGAATTTTATGCAGAGAAAAGTTTATAAAAGTTTATTTCATGTGGAGAAAAGTTCACGGAATTTTATGCAGAGAAAAGTTTATTTCATGTGGGAAAACTTACCTTTGGTCCATGGTAGTTAGTCCTTGGAATTTGAACCTATGGTTTTTGGACCATGGCATCTCGACAGACGTGTTGATCCCTAGTATTGAGTTGATGGTATTGGTTTGTTATGGTTTTGGCCCGTGGTATTGGTCCATGATTTGAGGAAGAGCTTGCCTATATAAAGCAAAGGAGATCATTTGGCTTGTGTATGCTTTTGGGTTGAATATCTTAAGATCTGAAATATTGGGTTATTGTTTCAAAAGCTCGATCTATATGAAAGTGAAGTGGAAAGCGAATCTGTGAAGGGTGATCTCTCGAGCGCTGCAGCTGTGGAAGTGCGGAGGCGCCGCCAGGAGACGCCGCAGGAGGCGCCGCAGGAGACGCCACAGGAGGCGCCGCAGGAGACGCCGTAGAAGGCGCCGCAGGAGACGCCGCATGACGCGCTGCAGGAGACGCCATAGGAGGCGCCGCAGGAGGCGCCGTAGGAGACGCCGCAGGAGGTGCCGCAGAAGACGGCACAGGAGGCGCTGCAGGAGGTGCCGCAGGAGGCGCTGCAGGAGACGCCGCAGGAGGCGCCGCAGGAGACGCCACAGGAGGTGCCGCAGGAGATGCCACAAGAGGCGCCGCAGGAGGTTTCGTAGGAGGCGCCGCAGGAGACGCCGCAGGAGGCGCTGCAGGAGACGTCGTAGGAGGCGCTGTAGGAGATGTCGCAGAAGGTGTTCTGGGTTTCGTTTTCTGTTATTGTGGATCTGTTATCTGGGTGACTTACTGGTACTTGATGATCATTTGATGTTTATGGATCCAGTTTGAAAATTTATGAAAAGTGGTCCTTGAAAGAAAAGAAGTAGGGGGTTGTAGCTCCTTCCAGGAGAGACTGGAAAACGAGAGAGAGTTGTAGCTCTCTGCAGGTTGCAGCCTGCGTACTGGTAAAGGACTGCACCAGTACAAGACCATTGTAAAAGGAGTTTCTAATTTGAAAGAAGATAGAGACATATTGCAAGAGGTGGTTTTCACCCACATTGGGTTTCCACCTTATATCTGGTGTTCTTTGATGTGACTGTCTGTTTTTCTTGTTCATGCTCATTGTTTTATGGTACTGATATGCAAAAATAATTCAAAGTATAAATAAGGAAGAATTGTTAAAGGAACTAGATAATACTGATTCACCCCCCCTCTCAGTATTATTTTCAACAATTGGTATCAGAGCAGGTCCTTCTAAAGAAGCTTCATCGCTTGAAGGAAGATCTTTCATCATGAGCAACTACAAGAGGGAAGCATCTATCAGGCCATCGGTTTTTGATGGGACAAACTTCAATTATTGGAAGGTAAGAGTTACTGCCTATCTTCAATCTCTTGGTACAAAAGTTTGGAACATCGTAGAGACAGGCTATGCTTTTCCTTCAACTACTCCTACAGATGCAGACGAGAAGAAGAAGTATGAAACAAATGCAAAAGCAGTCAGTACCCTATTAGGATGTATATCCCAATCGGAATTCATGAAGGTAATGCACTATAAATCCGCAAAAGAGATATGGGACAAAATTGTCACGAGCTATGAAGGAGATGAACAGGTAAAGCGTGCCAAACTTCAAACTCTCAGGATTCAGTATGAGACTCTCAAGATGTATAATGATGAAAGTGTGGCTAACTATTTTCTTCGGGTAGATGAAGTTGTTAATTGTATGAAAAATTTGGGTGAAGAAATAAAAGAGGCTATTGTGGTTGAAAAGGTTCTAAGATCATTGTCCCCCAAGTTTGAATCTAAAGTATCTGCAATAGAAGAAAAAGAAAATCTACGAATTCTTACTATGTCTCAGCTACATGGAATTCTAACTGCTTATGAAATGAGAAAGGGAGGTCCATCAGATAGAAGAGAAGCTGCTTTCAAGGCATCAGGCAAAGGAGATTATTATGAAGCAAGCCACGTTCCAGAAGAAGAGGAAGAAGAATCAAACTTTGTCAGAAATCTTCAAAGGGGTTCTGGAAGGTTCAGAGGTAAGTTGCCTTTTAAATGCTTTGCTTGTGGAAGAGTTGGTCATTATGCTGCAAAATGTCCTCAAAAAGATAAAGGAAAGGAACCTGCTAGATGGAACAAGAAACATAGTGCAAGTAAGAAAAGCTACTACACTCATGAAGATAGTGATGGTCTATCAAACAGTGATGAAGATGAACGAGGTAATGAATATAAATTGTTAATGGCATTTGAAGATGATGATTATATGGATGCTATAGATGTTGATTACTTTCATGAAGAAATTACTAAACTTAAGAGATGTATAGAAGAGAAGAATATGATCATTGATACTCTACAATTTCAAATTGATGAAAAGGAAAGACATCTTGAAAAATTAGAAGGTGAAATTGTTGGTCTTAGAAACGAGATTGAGAAAACAAAAGCTATTAATCTTAAGTTTGTCAAAGGATCTGAAACTTTGGATGAGATTATCAATGTGCAGCGGTCTCCTCTAAACAAGACAGGTCTGGGCTATAATGGAGAAACTTCTCAAGCATCCACCTCAAAAAGTTATCTTGTTGCAGCAAGAAGAAATGAGCAAAAGCACAATGAAGACCATCAGGTAAAACAGGGACGAATTGCAAACAGAAACTATCAGGGGCAATCCATCTTAAGGGTGAACAAAATCTACAACCAGCCACAGGTAAAATCTTCTCAATTTGGTTCAAGAATAGATGACAAGAGAAATTACAATCAATTGGCTGGTAGATTCGATAACCGCAGAAGTTTCTTCAATGGACAATGCTTTTCTTGCCATAACTTTGGTCACAAAGCAGCTCAATGTGTTGCATATAAAACAATCATGACTAGGGAAGCTCAAAAACAAAGAAGTATGACCGGGATTACAAAAAGGACCTATAACAACTTTTCGGTTCTTGAAAATGAAGTTGAATGTTCTATTTGCAATAACTTTGGTCATGAAGACTCTGAATGCAGGAGCAGGTTTTAGCAGAGAAAGGAACAAGCCTCAAGCACCAAAACATGGAGAATAAAGGAACCACAAACAGAAAGATGTGGGATAGCATTTTATGCAGAGGGACAGGAAAATCTATGGTACATTGACAGTGGATGTTCGAAGCATATGACAGGTGATAAAGAAAAACTTGAGTGATATTCTGCTCTAGAAAAATGAAAGAAAGTCTCTTTTGGAAATGATACTCCTGCAACTATAAAAGGAAAAGGTATTGCTCAGTTAAAAGAAAAGGTCAAGGCTGGAAATGTTTTGTATGTTGATGGATTGAAACATAATCTTCTAAGTGTCAGTCAGATGTGTGATCAAAGAACCGAGGTGATATTCAGATCAAATGGATGTCTTGTTCATGATCTTGATACAGGTAAAACAGTGATCAAAGGAAAAAGAACTCCAAATAATCTGTACGTATTTGAAGAAGGACAACAACAATGCTATCTAAGCAAGGATGATGAGCACTGGTTATGGCATCGGAGGTTGGGACATCTAAGCTTTTCACAAATAAGGAAAGCATGCAAATATCAGGCAGTTCGCGATCTTCCAGATATCAAAATTCCTGACAACACCATATGCAAATCATGTCAGTTTGGAAAACAAACCAGAACTAACTTTCCAGAGAAGGAAGGATCAGCTAGCATGCCTATTGAGCTAGTACATACAGATACATGCGGTCCTTTCAGAAAAAGAACACCTCGAGGAGAAGAATACTTGATATTATTCATTGACGATTTCTCCAGGTTTGTCTGGTTAGGACTTATGAAGCACAAAGATGAATCATTCGAAAAATTCAAAGCCTTCAAAGCCTTGGCTGAAAATGAATCGGGTCACAAAATTAAGTGCCTCAGATCCGACAGAGGTGGGGAGTTTACCTCAAATGAATTTTTGATTTCTGTGAAGAACACGGGATAAGAAGAGAATTCTCTATAGCTAGAACTCCTTAGCAAAATGGAGTTGTGGAAAGAATGAACAGAACAGTCCAACAAATGGCCCCATGCTATGCTTGATGAATCAGGGACTCCCGCAACTTTCTGGGGTGAAGCTGCTCATGCTGCGGTTATTATTCTAAACAAAATGTCCGGGTGAACAACACTCAAACTCCTCATGAGCTCTGGAATGTTAAGACTCCTTCGGTAAAGCACTTCAAAATCTTTGGGAGCAAATGCTATATTAAGAATACTGATGAGCAGCTTGGCAAACTTGAACCTAGAGCAGATGAAGGCATTCTTTTTGGTTACTCTCCACATAGCAAAGCATACAAGTGCTACAATAAAAGACTTGGCAGAATTATTGAAAGCATTGATGTAGTGGTTGATGAGAAGGGATACATCCCTAGACAAGTACATCATGAAGACATCGAAGAAAATGAAGGCTACCCTCAACAGCAGAATGATGAAGAACCTCAAGAAGAACCTGAAGAAGAATCAGAGGAGCAGACAAGAATAGAAGAAAAGACTCCATCCAGATATGTTCAGAAGAATCATCCAGAATCTCAGATTATGTGGCAGAAAGAAGCAAGTGTACAAACAAGAAGAACAGTTGTAGAAGCCTCAAGCTATTTTGCATTACTCTCCTCTACTGAACCACAAAATGTGAAAGAGGCATGCGAAGATGAATGTTGGATAAAAGCAATGGATGAAGAACTTGAGCAAATCGAAAGGAACAACACCTGGGAACTGGTTCCTAGACCAAAGGATAAGAATGTTATCGGAACAAAATGGGTCTTCAAAAATAAATTGAATGAAAATGGAGAAGTAATTAGAAACAAAGCCAGACTTGTTTGTAAAGGGTATGCGCAACAAGAAGGAATAGACTTTGAAGAAACCTTTGCTTCTGTTGCAAGACTTGAAGCCATCCGAATGTTCCTTGCTCTCTCA
>APFE031287482.1:0-18181 GCA_000404065.3 Pinus taeda | reverse complement strand
TTTTGGACGCAATGGTTTTCGGTCCATGGTATTGGATGCTTCAGCATGTATAAATATGTATTGTAACATTGAAAGGAACATAATGAAAAATCAAGCTGATAGTCCCTGTTTTGGGATCCAGGGGAAAATCTCTGTGCATATGTGTTTTTATGTGTTATGCTCTCGCATTGTTTATTTTTCTGTGATTTAGAATTCGTATGCAGGTAATTTCTGTACAGGGTTAAAACCTACAGATAAACCTAAAATATTGAAGGCCAATAACATGTTTTCTAATGATGAGTCTTTATTTAGTTTCTAAAATACTTGTCAAGATCTATTAGTGTTAGAAGCACACACATATCTATTCCCCAATCTCCTAATAGCTCCTAACACCCATTAACTGATAACCCAATATCATGAAGTTGTTGGGTAGTGGATCCCCCGTGTAACAATTTTTGGGTTTAAAGCCCACATTTTTGGGTATTGTATTGTAAAAGCTCCGCAAAGTGCACAGAGTGCGAATGGTAATGGTTCAAGTCTAAGGGTAGTCCACCCTAAAATATTATAAATTAATCTAGAATGTGTCGGCCTACCCATGGTTCGCGAACCATGGGAATGTATAAATAAGAGCAAGGATCTAAGTGTAAAAGATAGTTTTTTTGGTAATAGAAGAAGTAATATGGGTGTCTGAAAGTGATAGTAGATCTTAGTTTGTAAGTACAAGTTTGGGTTGTAATAGGAGATAGAGGCTTCGCAGCTGTGTGCGCGGAGGCCTGGTAGAGTCTACAGCTATGTGCGCGGACCCCTACAGCTGTGTGCGTAGGGTGGGACATGGATTGTAACCAGATAAAGGAATTAATAAAGATAAGTTTATTTTGAACTATCGTGTATCTATTCTAGATTTTGGTTTATGCATCTGTCCCTGATTTATGATTACGCGCATATATGTTTATGTTAAATATAACTGAAAGAGTTGTACCTTCGTAAGTAACAAAATATCTATAATAATTTTAAGCACAGAAAAGGGTAAATTGCATTTGCGCTTCATTAAGGTAGTTTCCCCGAGAAGACAGTTGTGTGGAAGCAACGCAACGCATAGGATCGCTCTGTGCAAGCCTACAACACATCAAGACATCCCTAGGGTGCGGAAACCTAGATCTAGCACCCTCCCATACTACCTCGGGAGAGACTTGAGTCATTGCTCCATGGACTGTTACCGAAAGGGGCGGTAATGTCAGGATTTGTTTGGCTAAACATCTCTGAACCTGGGTCAAGCCCCATTAAGCCAACAAATTGTTCCGTTTCCAGGACCAGAATCTGCCTAAGGGATGTTTGATGTCGGAACACTACAACCCTACGAAGAAAGAAATTGAAGATTGGTTGGATCAGAAGTTGCACGAGTTCGTGATACAGGAAAACAAAAACTCCACAGATATCCGAGAGAAGGTGGTTGGATCACTTCATATATACAGAATCGACAAGATCTTCTTTGCGACATTCTCTTCAGAACTATATGCTTGGATCATGAGGCTAGCAGATAGCTAGGGAAGGTGCAAGCTTGATCAACCACTAATGTGGACTCCAGAGTTAGTGCACAGGCTAGAGGCATCTGAAGATAGGATCGCGCAGGTCGTAGATCATTAGCTAGATCGGATAATAGGGGGGTTTATCACTGAATTTTTGATAGACACGAGTGTTAGCTACAACGAAGCAGAAAGACGTTTTCTCAAAGGAGCGCAAGGTAAGTACATCAAGTCTTTGAATACCTGGATTAAGATGTTGTTATGTGAAAAACGGTAGATGTGCATACATCAATGAGCAGAACGACGCAAAGCAGAAGGATCTTCAAGGGAATCAAAGGGTAAGGAAATAGTCCTTTAATTTCACATCCATGAGCAAATGAGGAAGAGTGCGCTTGGGTTTCTCCAAGGAGCACGGTTAGTTTGATCGCGCAGCGTATTCCACAGTTATCATCTCTGCTAATGCCACCACTCCCATCACCTTCTTCACCTCCAACTTCGCCCACTCCGCCTCCACCAAACTAGCAGTTTATCATGGCGAGTGCGATTAAGTTGTTTGTATTCAAAGGAGTAGGAAACGAAGATCCTGATCAGTTTTGGTTCATAGTAAGAGAAATGTGGGAAGTGCATGGGGTTACAGATGATAACATTAAGAAGGCCACATTGGTACGTGCGCTGTAGGATCGCGTGCTGACTTGGTATATCAAGTACTCAAATTATCATCTGAATGTTAGAATAGCAGAAATTCAGATTGCATTAAACAGAGAATTTAGCCGACCAATAGAGATACAGTCGATTATCGGATTCAAGGAGATCGCGATTCTTCTAAGTGAAACCCCCCTTGGGATCTAGATCAAAGGTTCAAAAGTACGATCCGCGAGGCTAATATGATACTAACGGATGCACAACAGTGTGCATGGTTTGTGGCGCCTTTGACACCACACCTGAGGATGACACTGTCACAACAGAAGCTCTCAACCCAGGCAGAGGCATTGGAAATGGCGATGAGGTTGCATGAAACACCGATACAGGATCTGAGGCTGGGAGTCCAACAAATCCACGCGCAACTACAAAACCTATTCTTAGATATGCAAATTTTGAAGTAGGATAGGGCGCCCCGTTCAAAGGTGCACAAAGAAGTGTGGTGTATAAAATGTAAAGGCTAGGGTCACAATAAGGATCATTGTCCTATATTTGTGAGCTATTTGGCAGGAGGGGGACCGATGCTGTTGAGACTGGAGGTGCAAGCAAGACCGAGTGCATCCACTACTCTTTGGTGTGCGATTTGTCAGGTGGGAGGAAAGCACGCAATGGACAACTTTCACCTGTTGCAGAAATATACACAGACCTCGTAGCAACTGTACTGTAATTTCTATAGATCAGTGGGTCATGATGAGCGAACATGTCGTAGCTATGAACTAATGATTGATAGGACCCCAGCTTATTGAATGCAGACTCAAACACGGGGCCTTGATCCAGCTACAACAATGGCGTCGGGTGGCTTCCAAGGGCGAGGTCGAGGTCGCAGGGGAATGGGGCCTGGTAGGGGCCGCGGACAGCTAATTTGTTACAATTGCGGAGCACCTGGGCACTACGCTTGTGATTTTACCAACCCGACGAGACTATCTTGCCCATACTATGAACAGTTTGATCATGAAATGATAGATTATCCAATGTTGATCACATAAATGCCTGAAAAAGGGGTGTTGTAGCCCACTCCGATACAAAATATCTAAATGATGAGGTCTGAACCGCGCGAAGAGGACTCCAATGTAAGCATGATGCTCAGAAGTGGCGTGACCACAGGGGAAGATAAGGGGAAGTAGCCTGAAGAGGATACCTGGGTACGAAGGAACCTGAGTTTGATTTGGACTGCGCAAAAGAAATGTTTATGGAAGCTAAGAAGAGCTTCGCAGAGGTCTCTACTTTAGGTAGTAGGGATCAACCAGAGATGGGCCTGGATCCTTCTATGCTAACTACATTTTTAGAGACATGTATGAAATTGTTGCATGACAATAAGTCGGTTAAATGACTACAAGAGCTTATCGCTAGGTGCACAAGGTCAGGGGAGCTGCACGTAGTTCGAAAAATGGGGAAGCATGCTCTGCGCAATGGATGGGACATGAAGTTGACAGTGAAAATTGGCGAATATGAGATGGATCAAGTAATCTTAGACCTAGGTTCATATGCGAACATATTACCAAAGCAGACTTGGGAACGCATGGGCTGCCCACACTACAGTGGTCTCCAATTCAATTACGGATGGAAAACCAACAAAAGATCTTGCCCATGGGAAGATTGACAGGAGTGACAGTAGAGATTGTAGATGATAGTAACCCTTACCCTGCATTACTAGGTATAGACTGGGCAATGGATATGAATGGAGTCATCAACTTAAAGAAGCGGAAAATGATTTTCGAGAAAAAGTCCCTACGTGTGATAGTTCCGCTGGATCCTGCAGAAGGAGAGCATTACACAAAACTCGTGCACGACGATGGAAGCGATGAGGAGTTGGATTGTATCTACAAAATAACCGCGCGAAACCAGGACTAGCTAAATCCAACTGTAGATGAAAGGACCTTGTGGCAGCACGCAAAATCCTGCCTTTTGAAGTCTGGCAAATAAAATGAGCGATGGCACAATCGGTTGAGTGAAGTGATGACGCTAAATTGTAATATGATGACCAAATCACTGCGTTACTTAACCACCCAAGCTCGAGATATACCAACATATGATGGACTGATAGCGGTGGACGAAATCTTGAGCAAGTTTGAGAGTGCAGTACTAGAACACCAAAGGTTCAATGCATTAAAGTGGGTGTTGCATGCAACACCTACGCGTTGGTGGGGAAGAAATTTTGAAAACTGACGTGATTTTAGGAGGATGATGCAACTAAGGTTTGGGAAGCCGAAACTATGAATAAATGAGAAATATGATGGATGCGATAACCCACGCATACACCTCGCAAAATAGACCAAAGCCTATGGTGAAGAGCCCCAGCCTAAATGGGTACACTTATTTTATCATACCCTAGATGTCATCCCAAGAAACTGGTATACTGAGACATAACTCCGATATGGTACGAGCGAATGGGATATCTTACACGAAGGTTTTTTATTAACATTCTTATTTGAATACCAATGGATGGATACTATTGACAATGCGCTGCAATTTGTGAAAGTCGCCATCTTCAAAATACCATAGGAACCAGAAGAAATAGTTCAACTAGAATGGTCACATCAGTTAAGCCATACCCTAGAATGTTACAACATGCAAGTGGAGGATGCTGATGATGACCCCCAAAACATTAACATTCCAGAAACAGAAGGGAGTCACGAAATTCGAGGATTGTCGATCGAGGACCCCGACATCACCACGCACTGAAAATGAAACAAGTGAACATTGGTACAAATGAGGAGCCGAAGTACATAACCCTTGGGGACTATTGGGATGACTCCATGGTGGATAAGGTCGTTGAGTTAGTTCGAAAATATCAAGACTTATTCCTGACCAAAATAACATAGTTAAAAGGAATCCTCAGCGACCTAGGGATGATGAAGATAACTCTAAAACCGGAAGTGAAGCTAGTTAAGCAGCATCCCTACCATTTGAATCCGAATTATAAGGAAAAGGTCTACAAAGAATTGGACGAAATGCTTGCAGTAGGAATTATTGAACCCGTGGAAGAGTCTGACTGGGTGAGTCCTATGATAGTACAGGAGAAAAAACAAAAGGGTGAAATTTGAATCTACGTGGACCTCCTAAAACTGAATGATGCCTGTGTTCACGACCCATTCCCGACCCCTTTTATAAATGAAGTCCTAAAGAATGTTGGTAGAAAGGAAGCATACTCCTTCACAAATGGGTTCTCAGGGTACCATCAGATGAAGATCGCACCAGAAGATAGGAGCAAGACCACCTTCATGACCGAATGGGGATGTTTTTAGTACATTGTTATTCCCTTTGGATTGAAAAATGCGCCAGCAATATTTTCCCACGTAGCAGTGGCCGCATTCAAGGAATTCATTCATAATTTTTTGGAGGTTTATTTTGACGATTGGACTGTATTTGGGCTAGTCAAGAAACATGTAGCAAGCTTACGGTTGATGCTGGATACATGTCAATGACACCAGGTTGCGTCGAACCTTAAGAAGTGTACATTCCTCATCCCTTTTGGCAACTTGCTCGACCATGTAGTCTGCAGACAAGGCCTGATGGTGGACCCTGCGAAGATTGTTTTCATACTCAATCTGCAAGCGCCGCGCAGTGTCAAACAACTCCGTATTACATTGGGACACACTGGCTACTATCGAAAGTTTATTAAGGGCTATGCACAAATCACAGAACTAATGGAACAATTGTTGAAAAAGGATGCTACATACTGTTGGAATGATGACTGTAAGAAAAGCCTGGAGATTATCAAGGAAAAGATGGCATCCGCCCCCATTTTGGTTCTCCCAAAATGGGACATTGAATTTCATGTACATGTTGATGCATCGTGTATCACGCTAGGCACTGTACTCACACAGGAAGGAGCGGAAGGCATTGATCACCCAATCGCACTCGCAAGTCGATGATTGTCTAAAGCAGAAAATAACTACTCCACTACTGAGCGTGAAGAGTTGGCGATGGTATACACGCTCTAGAAATACCGCCAATTTCTACTCAATGGGCACTTTAAAATCTATACCGATCACTCCACATTGAAATACCTGGTGAACAAGCCTGTGTTGGGGGGGCGCATTTGTAGATGGTTGTTACTATTTCAAGAATATGATTTCGAGGTCATTGTAAAGCCAGGATTCCTAAACGCAAGCCCAGATCACCTATCCTGAATTGAGAACGGTGAGGAGCCAACAAATTTGGAGGAAGGACTACCTAATGCACAACTCTATGCAGTACACGTCACATATGGCCACTTCGAGGATATAATCCACTTCTTAACCATAAGGACCGCACCACAAGGATATTTAGTTCAACAGAAGAAATAATTGGTGGTACGCATGACGAATTTTACTGTTATCGCGGGGCACCTCTACAAAATGGGAAATGAAAAAATATTATGAAGATATGTACCTAAATTTGAAAGAGGACAGATCCTCGCAGAAGCACATGGGGGGGTTGCAGGAGGAAATTATGTGGGACAGGCGACAACACATAAGATTCTTTGCACCGAACTATGGTGGCCAATCCTACATCAAGACTTAAAAGCGTATTGTCGGGCCTGTGACATATGTCAACGGAATGGGAAACCATCGTGAAGGGATGAGATGCCACTCAATCCATAGATGATGCTATAACCATTCAAAAAATGGGCCATAGACTTTATGGGGCCTATCACCCCTCAAGGGAAGACAGATGCACGCTATATCATCACTGCGACATAATATTTAACTAGATGGGCAAAAGCACAACTGGTTAACGATACAATGACTTCTACAGCTACGAAATTTTTATTTGACAACAGCTTGACATGGTTTGGATGCCCAAAAATTCTAATGAGTGACCACGGAATAAACTTCCTAAATGAAAATATCTGCGCCCTTACTGAAGAATTCCAAGTGTATCATCAACAAAGCATGTCGTACCATCTGCAAGCGAATGGGACCGTATAAGCATTCAATAAGATTCTAGAGACTACGTTGACCAAAGTATGTAATGGGAAGCGAACCGATTGGGATTTATGCATACCTATTGTGTTATGGGCATAGAGAACCACATGTAAAAAATTGACAAGGTAGACACCGTTAAGGTTAGTCTATGGCACGGAAGTTGTCATGCCAATGGAATACATTATACCTAGTTTGCAAATAACAGCGATGACATACATGGCCAACTGTGAAGCCTTAGAAGAGAGGCTCGCGCAACTAGAAGAACTAGAGGAAGAACAATTTTTGGTAGGCTTCCATCAGCAGGTACAGAAACAGTGCGAGAAATATTGGCACGATCGCCACATCAAGTTGCACACATTCAAAGTGAACGATTTGGTATTACTTTATCATAGCAAGTTCAAGAAATTCCCTGGAAAACTCTGAATGCATTAGTTGGGACCATATGTAGTCAAAGAGGTCACAGATGGTGGCGTGGTCCAGCTCGGCAAGCTTAATGGGGAGCCCTTCCCAGGAAAGGTAAATGGCAGTCGCCTGAAGCTTTACACGAGTGGGCTAACTGTTTGACTAACCGATTGAAGTATAGTCTCAACACTTCAAGA
This sequence comes from Pinus taeda, assembly GCA_000404065.3. Lineage (NCBI taxonomy): Eukaryota > Viridiplantae > Streptophyta > Pinopsida > Pinales > Pinaceae > Pinus > Pinus taeda. The sequence continues at coordinate 10,471 of APFE031287482.1, read as the reverse complement.
AGTTGAAAGAAGACGCAAGACTACAAACTAGTCTGCAGGAAAACTATGTGGAAACAAGGTTCCGTGTAAGAAGCGTTTATTACAGGAATCATGGTCATGCATAAAGGGTTTTTCTGCTGCGCAGAAAGGCAGGAAAGTGACCATTGAGGTCACTGTTTATGACAAGATGATCAATATAAGGCACCAAGGAGTGGACGACAGACATTTAAGACATGAAGTTAGTACTGGATTTGAAACGATCTCTAGTCTGTATCACATTAATGAACCAAAACAGGAGCGAACGGTCAAATTTGAATATTGGAAGACTTATAAATCACAGCTGGTCACCCACCGATCAAACCATGGCACTATGAGACTTAACTTATTGAGTTACCTAACAGATATGGACCCGTCCAACTTTGATGCTTTGTAGGACCTTTGGGACTGCGTAATGCCGACGACTTATGTCGTCGTGTCGTGCCCAACACCAGTGGTAAGAGACATACTGCAAATTCTCAGACAGATAGCGGTACTAGTCCAAATATCACTGCAAAACCTGTGGTCGAGTAAGCGATCTATGAAAGATAAAGGCAAGATGGTGAATCTTGGCATAAAAGACAAAAGGTCGTGGACAAGTGCAATGAAACTTGAAGATTGGGACCTCGTGGACAACAACATCTCTCTTGCAAAAATGCATCACAATCTGCAGCAGATATTGAGTATACGGGACCAGAGATTGCAAACTTGTTGTACTTGCACAAAGAGATCATGGGTTTGGCATCTCAGCTAGAGCTAAAATCCTATGAGGAGTTAATTTGTGTTAACCGAGCAAGGCAGAATGAGCATCATTGGTTAGGCGAATTAGTAGGGGCAATGGAGCAGGAACTTAAAGAAATGTTGCAAGAAGCAAGGATGGAACAATGAAGCGCAGTTCGTCACTCACAGTGATGGTGAACCACAAAGCCTTGGTAGCGCATCTTGCCGCACCGACGAGTGACTCAGGATGAGTCACGATGCTTGTGTTGGGGGCCTGTTGGGCAGTGGATCCCCCGCGTAATGGTTTTGGGGTTTAAAGCCCACATTTTTTGGTATTGTATTGTAAAAGCTCCGCGAAGTGCACAGAGCATGAATGGTAATGGGTCAAGTCTAAGGGTAGTCCGCCCCAAAATATTATAAATTAATCTAGAATGTGTCGGCCTACCCATGGTCTGCGGACCATGGGAATGTATAAATAAGAGCAAGGCTCTAAGTGTAAAAAATAGATTTTTTGGTAATAGAAGAAGTAATATGGGTGTCTGAAAGTGATAGTAGATCTGAGTCTGTAAGTACAAGTTTGGGTTGTAATAGGAGATAGAGGCTCCACAGCTGTGTGCGCAGAGGCCTAGTAGAGTCCGCAGCTATGTGCGCGGACCCCTGTAGCTGTGTGCGCAGGGTAGGAAGTGGATTGTAACTGGATAAAGGCATTAATAAAGATAAGTTGATTTTGAAATATCGTGTATTTGTTCTAGATTTTGGTTTATGAATCTGTCCCTGATTTATGATTATGCCCATGTCTGTTTATGTTAAATAATAATTGAAAGATTTGTACCTTCGTAAGTAACAAAAGGTCTATAATAATTTTAAGCACAGGAAAAGGGTAATTTGCATTCGTGCTTGACTAATTAGTTGCCCTGAAAAGACAGATGTGTGAAAGCAACGCACGCACGTAGGATCGCTCCGCGCAAACCCAGACCACATCAAGACATCCCTAGGGCACAGAAACCTGGTTCCAGCACCCTCCCATACTACCTAGGGTGAGACTTTAGTCTGCGCTCTGCGGGCTGTTGCCGAAAGGGCTAGTGTCAGGATTTGTTTGGCTAAATATCTCTGAACCTGGGTCAAGCCCCATTAAGCCAACAAAAGTCCACATGGATAACACCTTAGGGCCACTATGCACTCTGATCCATGTCATCCTACCACATCATATTCCACATTCACATTCCATGTCAATGCCACACCACCAAGGACCTACGTTATTCCATGTCATCTTGACACATCACCTCACTAAGTTAACACCATGATAGCATGCCACATTAGTGCCAAATTAACACTAGAATTTACTTGTGCCACATAATATTGACACATCATTTTACTAAACTAGGTCCAAGTCATCATCCCATGTCACCAAAAACCACCATGAAAACCTTCCATGTACATTACCTTATCGGGCCTCATCAAATTGAAAGGAAATCTCAATAATTAGGTATTGAACTCCCGATAACATACCTCTAAAATCTCAATATATCAATACTTGATACCTATCAATCTGGTCCTTGGTCCCATCAAGTGATAGTTCATAACCTTTTTACTCCATCAATTGATAGATAAAGTGATGGGTGGAAGCATGAAGATGGGTTACACTTTTGGGCCAAATGTAGCGATGAAATTTCTCATTTTTCCTCTTTTATCAAATTTCAACCCTCAAAATTCATATAAGCATTGTAAATTTTGATTTAGAGTAAAAAGACAATATGTGGAGAATTATGTTGTTGTCCCAACGATATTTTTGGCAAAAAAAATTAGTGTCGTATAATCTCTCAATTTTCCATTAAATGCAATATGTCTTGGAAAATTTTCACAAAATTTAAGATGTATGCATGTGATCACATAGCATAACTTAGTCTAAAATGTGTAATTTTTAATATATATAAGCATGATCTACACAGAGAGAACTAAATTTTTCATATTTAAATTTTATTTGTTTATGAAAAATTATATTTTTTATTATTTTTTGAAGTTGGTGAAGTAATATTTCAATTTCATTTTGGAGAGAGATGTGTTCACGTAATATTTTTTTGAACTATTTAAATAAATTTAAAAACAAGGGTACCCTTTTGAAGAGGGCTCGTAAAAGAATATAGTGGTATTTTTTGAAAATCTTTCATTATGTATATATTATGTTATTTATTTTTTATTCATCCCCTTTAAAACTGTCCAAAAAAAATTCAAGTGTTATGTTTAAAAGAAATTAGATGAAAAATGTCATATGAATTCAAAAGTGTCAAATTCATATGTCATTGGATAGAGGATTCTTTCATGAATTCAACATGATCAACTCCACCACTTAAGGACAAATTCTGCCCTAAATATGATTGGGTAAAAAATGGGGTTGTAGAGAAATCTATAGAAGAGGTGATGAAACTGTAATTTTTAGGACTTAAAGAGCTCGATCAAGTGCTTAAATTCAATATTCAAATTGCCTTATTGAGCATTAAAGTAACCCTCGATCGAGCTCAAATTCTCAATCAAGCCATTAAAAAGTCTAAACCGCAAACGCCCTTACTAAATTTTATTAGCTCAATCAAGCCATAACTCTCAATCGAGCCATCAACTCAGGTTAGAAAATGGATCGATTGAGGTTTCTTTTAAATGCTTGAGCGAGTTATTTTAAGCGGTTCAATAACTTGATCAAGCGCTTAAAAATTGTTTGATCAAGCGCTTAAAATTGCTTAATCAAGCATCCATTTTTTAGCAAAACATACCCTCTTTTTTTCCAAAAAGTGTAACCCAACTCCATGCTTTGACCCTGATATCTATTAGGATCTGCGATTTCCACAAATGACTACCTAATGTGATTCCTGACAATTAACACCTAATATGCCAAAAATTTGATAGTTGATAGTCAATAGTCTATAGTCCATTATCTACCATTGATGGGAAAATATTTTGTAATTGAAAAATGTATCGAATCTGTTAATATTTAAGGTTAAAACCCAATAGTTAGTATTTCAAATTCCAAATAAGATAATGATAAGGATAATAGGACGATTACCCAAAGCACCTTTCAACTACCTCTTGGTCACTATTCCATACTGACCATGTGACTAGGGGTTGAAGCCAAGGACCTTAAAATCCTAAGTTTTTAGAAACCTCTAATATGAAATCCTCATTTTTTTTACTCATTCAAAACCAGGTGGGGATTTAATGCCAAAATTTCCTCTAGATCAAGGTAGGCTAGAAAGATAGGCTCATAAATAGAGTTTCTTAGCATGTGTCCAAGGATTAAAAATGGGCTTTCACCAAACTATGAGCTACCCAGAAGACCTCTTAAGAATGTAAAGGTCCTCGCTAACCCTTAAGGAATGTGAATAAATTCTCTCTTATCTATTTAATAGTATTTTCTTCAAATTATTCAACAAAATTCCACCAACCCCAGAGTTATTCAATGAACTCTATAATGCTTTCCATCAAATGTTTCGATAAGAATCTTTTCCTTGAGTCTCCCTTGATGCAACTAAGGATTTTGGCCTTACCTCTAAGGCCATATTATCCAAAAGGCCTTATAATCACTTCAACATACCTAAAGTTTCTCTAGCCTATCTGGGAATAGACCATGAATATTAGCAATAACCAAGACAAAAAGTAGATCAGTCTCATGCTCAAGTGAGCTATTTCATTCATGTCCATAGTCATGAAAAACACAACATAGAAGCACATTATAGATCAACAAGTAGACATGTTAATATTATAGTCATTACATCAAAGCTTTAACAATTCCTGCCATGATTATGCATTACAAAAACTAAGATGTCTAATCAATAGGAGAACACATAAGCATGCATAACTTATAAACATCTTTTCTATTTCATGGAACATGATTTACATTATAAATTGAAGTTCATAAGGATACTTATATGATAAATGCCATTAGTTTTTTGTAATTCATGAAGGGTGAGCCATATTCTACCCCACTATATGCTCAACATTCATTGTAGTCTTTATTGTAGTTGGCCACCCCCTAGCTAGAGCATGAATCCATGAGGGAATTTATCACTTTGAATTATATGGTGGAGTCATGAAATCCATTATCCGTCATCAAATAAAGCTCATTAGTTTCTCTTAAGATCACACTAAGCCTAAATTATTCCTAGTTGTAGTGAGTGGCTTCTCAGTTGCTCTACACAACAAGCATGATAAGGGAAATACTCTCTTAGGCTATCACTTATGTAAGGATGAATTCCATTCTCCTTCACCTATGTAGAATTTAGTATGAGGTATTTTAACTTATTAATCTAGGGCATGTTCTTCATAGTGGTCCACAATGGTCCTGCACAACACAAAGAGAACCTTTCCCTAAGTTAATATCCCCTTGGTGCTTACTTTTGGTGCTTTTGTGCATGGTTTCAAAAAAAATTCAAAAAAATTGGTTGCGTTGGGCCTACAAAGCATGGAGGGAGATCTTCACTAAGCCAATAATCCCAAATTGGTGCCTCACTTTGTTGTTTTTTGCATAACTTAAATAAATGCCTCATAAATTCCAATTGACCCTCTCGCTAAGGATAAATAATTTAACATTGAACTCGCTCACAAAAACTAGGTGGAATAAAATCACACACAAGACTTTTGGTCCACATGATATCCTCCTCTCATCTCTTTCTCTATCTCATCCACTCTACATTTCTATTACCCATCCCCTATGAATTATTTCCTTTGTTCCCTTCCCCACTTTATTCCTCCTTCGAATTTATTCCTCGATAGATTATGTGGGAAACCAAAAGTCACTAGAAAGGTGGGGTTTATGTAATCCATGTTAAAAAATTTAACTAGGTTTAGTCTTCGTAATTGCTATTGTACTTATGTTATTTTATATTTCATGTAAGCATCAAAAGAATAAAAAGAGATATTATTTTACAAGCATGGGTTTCATGCTCAAATTATTTGGTCATCTAGGTAAAGCATGTTATTCATGCTTATAGGCTTTATAGAGTCAAAATAATACTTGTCATAAGTCAAAGTATTGTTCTTGACTCAAGTCCCATTTGGACTTTGAAAAGAAAGTGGAATTTTTTTTATTTGAGTCAAAAATGTAATTTTTGTACCCATAAGACCAAGTTTGCCTTGTCTCATCAAATCAACCTTGTAAGGGGTAATTTGACCTCCTGGATGTGTATAGATAAATACATTTCAACCTTATTTGAAGAAAACAAATAAGTAAGTTTGATCTCCAAGAAAATATGAGAGAAATTCAAGAAGAGGAGCAAGAAAGAAAGAGAGAGAAAGAAGAAGGAAAATGAAGTTTTTGCCCTAAAATATGCCCTATATCTCTCACACATGCAAAAATTTGAATTATTGCATGGGTTGAAGTTCTAGGTCCAAAATTCTAAGCCTAGGATCTGAAATTCAAAAGCTGGGGGCCGAAATTCTAAAGCTGAAGCTGATTTGGAAGGTTTTAACTTGAGTTGAATTTGAATTGATGGAAGAGATTGGGAGGATGGATGGCTTGGGTCTTGTTGGAGGTCTTGGTCTTGTTGGAGGTCTTGGTCTTGTTGTGTGGGTCTCATATTTCTCATTTTATTTCATTCTATAAGAAGAGAAGAATTTTCTGGATTCCCCCTTTAAGGGGTTTTTCCCTGGCTTAGAGCCTACATCTTGTGTTCATTGTTTTTTATGATCTTAATATTTTATGGTTTTGGTAATTGTTTGATGAACATATCATAATAAAAGTAATAAGGATCCAACATAGCTTCACAAGAAATTATCAAGTAAAGAGAAATTGTCCTAACTGTTGCCCTTATCAATTTGTCAACATGGTATCAGAGCTAAATTGAAGGAGAAGGAAACTTGAAGATCACTCTTGTTGGCATAAGGAGAAGACATTCATCAAAGATATTTTGAAGAACATAATTTGCAGGAAGACACAAGGAAGGACATAAGGAAGGATATAAGAAATAGGACTCAAAAGGTTCATCTTGAAGGAAGGTTACTGCTCCTCCATTAAACGATTTTGTTTACACATCATTATCTTGAAAAAGAACATTGATCTCTCTCTATTGGAAGAATATCATTTTGAAGGTTCTTTGGAAGACATATTTATAAGAGACATCATACAAGGAAGCATCAAGAATCATAGGAACATCATCTACACACTTTTAAGAAACTTGAAGTCACTATTTTTCGAGGTATTCTAGAAGTCATCATTCAAGGGCATATTTGAAGTCTCTTGGAAGTATTGGGAACATCAAGTTATTTAAAGATCTATTCATCAAGCTAGACACTCTTATACCAAGTAAGTACTACATTATTCTCTATATCTCAATCTTCAAATCAAATGACTTTATTTTTCAAGGAAGGAAATATGCTTCATGGATCAACAAATTTTCAAGCATGGAAGAAAAGAATAGACTTGAAACTTGTAGAAAATGAAGTCATGGACCATGTTCTAGGAAAAATTGCAGAACCAGAGAAGGATAAGACTCAATAATGGGTCAAGTACATGAAAGAATATGTGAGGTCTCAAAGTATTCTCATTGAATCCATTAAGTATCATCTTATTGCTTTTGTTGCAGATTTGGGCACATTTAGAGAAATAGATGACAAATTGGTGAAATTGTATTCTATAAGCACTGTAGGTCAGAAGATATATCCAAGGAATAAACTTTACAAGACAAGGTTATCAAAGGATGAAGACTTGACCTCATATCTCTTAATGATATTACAATTGAGGGATCAATTACATGAGCTTGGAGAAGTTGTTTTTGATTTTAAACTAATAACTTGTATACTCAATGCATTACCTCCCTAATGGAGTAGGTTTGTGACAAGAATTTATTCAAGAAAGGACGCTCTGAACTTTGATGAAATATGGTCTTTGTGTATGATACAGGAGGCAATATTAAAGGCAAAGGATGACATCAAACCAAATGAAAAGTTTCAAGCTTTTGCTGCCAGAGTAAAGAAGAAGAAAGGGAAGTTTGGAAAGTTTGAACCTTGTCAAAGGAATAACAATCAGCCACGAAGAAATCTAGATATGTCCAAAATCAATGATTTTGATGTAATGAATATGGACGCTTTAAGAAATATTGTCCCAAAGGCCTGCAAAATAAAGAAATAATAAGAGGAAGGAAAGAAGTGGAGCATATACAAATGAAGAAAATGAATAACCCGAAAAGAAACCGAAGAATGAAAACCCCAAGGATCTATATTATTGAAGGAGTCCCACACTATCAGGTATGCTTACAATATTCTTTATTTTTCAATAGAATATGGAAGCTATAATAGCATGTACGTTTACAATTGTAGAATAGGTTTGGTTTTTGAAGCATGGCATCATAGATATAAGCATAAGGCATTGGAAAGATTAGAGTTTACATTGTCAATTGCATCCTATTAGTAGTAGTCATCAAGCAAAGATAGAAGATTTTGGACCATCCAACACTCTACATTCATGTAGTCACTTTTTGGCAATTTGCGTCATTATAGAAGCAATATACTAACTAGAAAGGATCACAAGGATCCTTGATAGTGATTATGAACATTCTTCACTATGTGAAAGAATATTTGTAACATGATAAAAAGTATATTTCTACTAAAATATGGAAGCTTGCATCAAAGAAACTCATAGAGCGACAACATGAAGATATGATTGAGCACTTCTCATCTTAGAGAAGGAATCTCATCCTGGACATCATTATAGACATCATCCTCAAAGAAAGATACATCTCATTCAAAATAAGATGGAAAGCATAAAGGAATAGGTATTTATATCTTTAAGAGATTCTCATTAGAAAGTAAAATTAATGTCTTCAAGTAGTATTGAGGGAAGAGCTCATTGCAGAAATATGCTTGGGAACATAAGCATGATATGTTTGGACATAACTCTTTTGTTCAATTGCTTGACACAAAGAAGCATGATAAATAAGAAAGAACTCTTCCATATACGTAGAAGCATGATATATGAGCATGATGATATTTTTTGGATATCTTCCAAATGATTATCTAGTATATAGAAACCTGATAGATGGGTAGAAATCATGATGAAGCTAAAAAAACATCCTATATGGTCTCCTGAAGCATAATATTGATCAACATCCAATGAAATATTAACAAATTTAGAGGGAGTTGCATGAAATCTATTAGATATCATTTAAAATCTTGTTGATTAGTTAACTCCACAAACACATTGATTGATATTTGGAAGGCATAAATCATGAAGATAAACCATACAAAGGGATGTTGATCTGAGAGGGAGATAGTAGTAGAACATGACACCTTAAAGGCTATCATAACTGGGTAACTCTTATTTTGATAATTTGGTATTGATGATTCGTTTTAGATATAACTTGTCTACCTGAAAGAATATATCGAAAAAAGACATATTGGAAAGATAACAATTGAGATAATATATCGACAATTGTTTCGTTTAAACTCAATTCTAATCCACTTTTAATCACATGGATTGAGTGAAAAACATTGATTATAGAAATGTGAACACCATGAAGGTAGTAAAGGTAACAAGTCACAATATAACATGTTGGTCATGTTGGATCCAATGATATTCGCTTTCCCATGGATAGAGGGAGCTATGATTAGCTATACATTAATTGGTTTGGAAAGATACTATTGATAATTGAGATACTTTGAAAGAAGATTGATGTAAATGATATAAAAGTTTGATGGAAAGAACCCTATCACGAAGGAAGATTAAGAAAGAGTTTGGCTTCACAACATCCAGGAAGGTAAAAGTTCAAATATGATATGATGATGAAATATATGAGCCCTTGAAACTACTACTATCTTCACGAAATAACAAGTAGCTGATGAAAGAAACAAATAATGAAGCATATGTTTTTTACTAAAGATTATGATGAAGTCTCCTTGATTGAGAGGGAGCAATAAATCTCCTTCATATTTGAAAAGGAGTAAGGACCTTCTCCTTGGTTGAGAAGAAGTGATGATGCACACTCTACGTGTCATGCACTAGGCTAGGACTAGTTGTCATATGTCTAGTGTATCACACTAGGAGGGAGAATGGAGGATTGAATAAGCATTTGGGGATTGGTATTCCTTGAGGATTGGAAATCCAAGATAGGAAGCAGCCCCATGGACTGACACTCTTTGAGGATCTAATAGGGTATCCAAGATAAGAGTGATAGAAGAGGATTGATATTCTTTAAGGATTAGAAATCCAAGATAAGAGTAGTCTTGGAAGGACATACCTAGTGAACATGCAAATGGGGTATGTGCCTTAAGAGGCTAAGCTGTCCATATGTGTGCCTCCCAACATTGTGCTCTAATCTTGTGGAGAGTTAAAGTCTATTAGTCAAAAGGCCGTACTATGTTGTTGTTTCAAAATGTTGGTATTTAATATGTTGGTGTTTAAAAAGATGGCTTACCAATCTGACTCCTCCTATGAGAATATTTCAGTTTGAGAGTATCCATGTACCTATTAAGGGACTATGAATACCTCCCAAGTTAAGAGGGAGTGTTAGAAAATGTAACTAGGTCCAATCTCTATCATTTCTATTCTACTTATGTTACTATATATTCCATGTAAGCATCAAAAGAAGAAAAATAAATATTATTTTATAAACATGGGTTTCATGCTCAAATTATTTGGTAATCTAGGTCAAGAATGTTCTTCATGCTTCTAGGGTTTATTTATTCAAAATAATACTTGTCATAAGTCAAATTATTGTTCTTAAGTCCAGATCCATTTAGATTTTGAAAATAAAGT
>APFE031287480.1:620-13626 GCA_000404065.3 Pinus taeda | reverse complement strand
TACACAACGTTTTTGACTTTGTAGGAGCTTGATATTGCCTCTGATGTATCTCTGTAATTTCAGATCATCCAGTTCTAAAATTGTGATCTATATTATCCCTCTGTGTCCTCTTTCCAATGCCATCAGTACGATCCAAATTGGATTCTCCAAGGAAGAGTTATGCCAAATCTCCTACAGTGACCTAATTATAAACTAGTCCAGTAGAGCAAACTTATACGACATGCCACGTGTCCCTGTTTCGACCTTTGGATCTAAAAAATATGTACAAGAAACAACAGTCCGTCCACTTTCTATACCTTCTTACAAAAATTCAATCTGATGCTTAGAGAGAAAGTTATGACGATTTTTCCCAGGTCACTTGTTTGGAATGTAATTCAAGAGAATGCAAAAAAACCAACTTCCTCAGATCATATCTCTACAAATATACCGCAAAAACCTTTGAAATTCAGATCCAAGTTTCAGCGTGATTTCATCTCAAATGGGTTTTTTTCCGCTTCTGAAACATCACAGAAAAAAAGTTATAGTGAAAAATGACACGATGACCTATTTGGAGCAGCAAAACCCTAGTATTCAAAGCTCTGATACCAAATGTTATGAAGCCAGCTCAAAAAAAGATAGAAATGATAGATCAACGCCTTAGAATTCAGCCTCTTCAAGGGGCCAACCTCCTTTACATTACAAAAATGAATGATTATTTGATTATTCAAATGATGAAACCTCCTTTCTATATATAGGAGTCTAAGGAGTCACAATATAACCTAGACAACCTAACAATAATAATATAAGGGCACAAAAATAACAATAGAGGGATTCTATGGGGCACAGTAATAACAATATGGGGACAATAGGGTCACAACAATATTAATAAGGGATATAACTACAATATTAATGGGGTAATCACTAGTATTATAGGGACCTAACAGAAACACAAGGAGCTACTGATTTTGTTCTAGAAACACGAGAATTAGATGCCCAGGGTGCTATGACATCATTTTCCATACATTCAGTAGCTGAAACACAAGAACCAACTACTCATTCAATAATTGTTACACAAGAACCAGCTATAGCTATTACAGAAGAACCAACTACAACAGAAACACAAGAACCAGCTGTTGATTTTGTTCTGGAAATACAAGAATTAGATGCCCAAGGTGTGAAAAAATTATTTTCTTTACATCAAGTAGAATCAGACGTTGATTTTGTAGCTGCTCCATAAGAAATACCTACTGAAGTTGTGGTTATGACACAAAAGCCAGTGATCTCTCTTGATACACCTATGACAGATGAACAACCAGACCCAACAATGGCTTCTCTCTTACAAGAGAATGAGTTTCTAAGATCATAACTAGAAGCTTACAAGCAAGAGCTGGTAATGGCAAAGGAAGCCTATGACAAGGAACTTAATTTATATACCTTAGCTCGTGCAGTGGCCATGGCAGCGAAAAACAAAAAAGATGATCAATATAGAGACTATATGTGCAACCAATGTGGGCATATTTATGATCAAGTATGCTACAAAGTGGTTCAAATCCCAATGCCTGAAGCTTCCCCTCCACCTACGTCTTTTCCAGTTAAAGAAAAGGAATGCCTTACTACTACACAAGAACAAGTAGGAACTTCAAAAATTCCAAAAAGCAAAGTTAATCTACAAGAACCCTGGCCTATAGTAAGTGTTCCTATTCTTATTAGTAAAGATGTTCAAACTCTACCTCTTGATACAATTGTCCAATCTCAAGCTCCCATTTTTATTAGTACTTCTACTCAGACTCTACCTCACCTTACCACTCGCAATGTTGGAACACAATCTCAACCATGGAATGAGTAGGTAGTAATGAAAAAATGGAAGAAGGAGTTTACTATTACACAACACAAAATATTGCATGAGCACAACTTACTTTGGCTGAACCACATATATTCAAACTGGGAACTTTGGAGAAAAAACTCCAAGAATCTTATGCCCATAAGAAGCAGAATAAGGAGTTAAAAAGCAAACTTCTCCTGATGTTCGATCTGGCACAAAAGTTGTTGGCTGTTAGCAAGCCATCTCTAAATTACTCTCTTTTCCTTACAGAATGACTTGCATTCTTTCAGATGAAAGAAATCAAAGATGGAAGACCCTATGTGGTATTCAAACCAGCAGATTTTGTTCAAACTTTTGTAGAATCCTATACTGGTGATCAACATCTACTATGTGAGTTATATCTTCATAATGAAGCCGTTCCTAAAAACATACAACTTAATCTTAATCCTCTTGTTGGCAATATCTAGATTCGGTCATTCGCCTCATTTCTTGCCAACCGGATTACGTGGTAGAGTGTTTTTCTAGCTTCCAGGCATAATGAATATAATCATCTCCTTTGGATACAGTTAGAACCACAGAACGTTTACACCTTTGTTGAAGAATATTATCAAATTTTTAAGAAACTTGGGATGATTCGACATATGCAGCGACTACAAGTAACTGTACTTCAGGATTTTCAATGATTTATTAAATCCAAAGAGACTACTACCCTAAAAGCAAATAACATGTTTTGGCAACAATCTTCTAAGGAAAGGCAGTAGCATAATCCCTTTAGTCCTACCAATCTTGAGACAACAATGTCCGAGGTACCCAGTTACATCAAATGTTTTCAGCAATGTGATGTAAATTGGATAGGATATCAGTTCCATTTCCCCATTCTATGGATGCCAACAGAAAAGCATCAGGCTCACCATAGATTTCCCAAGAAAGTTGAAGCAGTAGCCTGGAAAAGACTAGAACATGTTCAAGGATTCAGAGCTCCAACAGACAGTACTTTCTACAACTACTGCCTAAGTAATTTGCACGCCAAGAGTGAGTATTTGGATTCTGATTCAGAGTGAATTTGCCTAAGGACATGCAACCTTTTAAGTTGGGGCGATGTTAGGACCGTATAATGTACCTTTTTTCTCATACTTTTTGCTATCATTACATCCTTTTCTTACTCACATTTAAGCCTACATTATCACATTAATCTATTTTTCCAAAGGTATAAAATGTTTCTTCTCTTTGCTATATGTTTAACTTGTTTTACATGTAAATTTACATTACTTTCATACTTAGCCACTAATCAGAAATATATATTTGCTAAAATAGGTTGAAGACTACAATTAATATATTGTTGTTGTTTGAAGACCACGTTGCTGAAACAGTGAACAATACGGAAATCTCGATGCTGAAACAATCCATGATTTGTGATGCTAAAATAGTCTGTGATCTGCGATGCTGAAATAGTCTGTGATTTACGATGTTGAACCAGTATTTCATATACAACAGTAATAAGAAAGGATAATTAAAGGAGCTGTTACACTGGCCGCAATAGCTGTACCTTAAAGCCAACACCATTACAAATATTGTAACAACATTTTTCTATGGAAGATTGGAATATCCTATTCCAGCATAGAAGATTAGATCAGACTAAGAATAGGATTTGTATGTACACATGTAATCATTGTGTTAGGAGTATTTCTCCTCTTTAAATAGACGAGAAATCAACATTAGAAAGGGGGACGACATAATACGGAAGGCTTAGCTAGAAGGGAATTACAGAGAAGAGCGTGTTTATTCTTATTGTAACATGTTACATTTAACAGATGAATAAAATATCAATTTGAGCACTTCTCCTTAGTTCCCATTCTTATCTGGGGAATCTTGTGAGAAGGAGAAGGCCCACCTTCCTCACAATATTCACACATTTGTTTTGTAGTCTGTTAATTATTGTTTTTATTCATGCCTTGTTAGAACTTTGCTATTTGTTGCTAAAACTCTTTTTCAACTTATTGTTGCTTCTTTTTCATACAATTCACTCCTAGGTAATTGTTGTTCAGTTCAATTGGTGATTTTGTTTGTCGAATGAGTTGAAGAAAGTGTAATGGTCGAAGAGACGTGCTGAGGATTCCTACTTTGGGGAATAGGGTCTTGTTCTCTGTTACAGTATAGTTAGTCTTTTCTTTTGCAGATTGTTGAAAGGTTCCTTTTTCCTAGGTTGTTGTTTCTTAATATAATCCAGGATTCTTCTAATAATTTTTTTCCTTTGAATCTTGAATTCCATAATAGAAAGATTGCTTTAACTGTAATTCAAAGTAGAGCTTCAATCTGATTCAAAGCAAGGTGTGATTAGTGTAAGTTTTACTACAACTTTCGATTTCTTTTGAGATTGAGCATATACAATGTGTGATTTCCTTTGAAATAAATAGACTTCCTCGGGTTGATAATTTATGTAGCACTTGATTGTGTAATTAAATAAGCAATTATTGTGACTAACACTTGGTTTCAATTATTGATAGAAAAGAAAAAAATTCATAGCTAGGGTAGTTTATTCTTACTTCTTTATTTTCTATTTATCTTTCATGATGATAATTTTTTACATACCCTGATGTAGTTTTAGTAGGTTGGAAATTAACTCTACCATCCTCTTCTTCATGGTCCTTAGGTCATCCTTGTTCATCTTTTTCTTCATCTTTAAGGCAATCATTGATTGGAATTTTTTGGGGTTGTTTTTGTTTGTTATGTTTCAAATCCTAATCAACCCTTACACCAATGTATTCATAAATATTACACAATCTTTTATTGTAGCATTTGCATCGTTTGCTTTTGAAGAAATAGCCAAGCAGTATTCCTTCATCTACCCTTGACTCAAATGTTAGAATATTATCTTCAGTCTTCCTAATATAACATTCTCTCTTGATAATTTTTAATTTCCTTATAGAATTTGGTCTTGCATACCGATAGTGGATTTTATTACTCTTTTCTCTTAAATATGCGACATTTAAAATATTTATTGACATTTGGATAGTCTCTCCCCAAAAGGTATGTTATAGTTTTCCTTCATCAATCATTTCCATGGCCATTTGTTAGACTATCCTATTCATCCTCTCAACATCACCATTTGTTGTGGATTCATTCCAACTAAAAGCTATCTCTTTATCCCATGCTTCTCACATAAATCATAAAATTCATGATAAATTATACTCTTCAATATAATGTCAGGAATTTATTCTTGAGATCCATATCATTATTTACTTGTGCTTTAAATATTTAAAGTTCTCAAATTATTTTGGTTTTTCTTTATATATCAACCTAGGTCATCCTAGTAAAATTTTCAATTAAGAGCATGAAGTAGTTCTCACCTCATGGAGACTATTTTCTAGTGGGGACACAAAGCTCTGTATGAATGAGTTCTAAAGGTCTTGTTGTGTAATACTTCTTTGTATTAGAATCTACTTTCATTTGTTTCCTATATTGGCATGACTTACAAATGTTTTTATATGGTTTTGAGATTCAGGGTAAATTTATTATTGCTTTACCTATGGACATATGGAGGTTTGATATTATGATTCTTTCTCTATCTAGAATTATTCATGGGACTAATATAATCCTATATATGTTTTCCTTTGACTTAATTCCTTGATTTATTAAATTGATATCTTGGACCTTTGAGTATATTGGCATATATTTTGGCTTCCTCTAGTTTTGTTTTGTTAGAGCTTGATTTACATTTCACTTCTTCATGTGTTTCTTGATATCCAAGTCCTATTTTAATTGTTGGTGATCTACAGCTACTAAGGTTATCATCTAATGCCTTAGATCCCTTGGAAAAAATTAGATTCAGATGCATTTGAGTTTTCTTCTTTAGATATTTCTTCAGAGAAACAAATTATTCTTCTAGTATTTCACAAATCTTATCCCTCTCTTTTATCTAATTCATCAGGATATCTTCTATTTTTCTTCCAAGAGAATTATTGCATCATTAGAAACGTTATCCTTCTTCTCATATGCTTCTAACCATTCATTATTCATTATTCCTTTTCTTCTTTCTTCTTAGTTTGTGTATCTCATCGAAGGGACTTATTAGTTTTTCTTCCATTTTTATCTTTGCCTCAAATTCTTCATCTTCTATATCAATACTTTCTTGACTTGAACTCATATTCTCAAGAGGAATTAGTTTTTCATCTTGAATTTCGCCATAATCTGATTCTCGATCTTCATCATCCTATAATGAACTAGTATCTTCTTTGGGGTAGAAAATATTGATTTTAAATTATTTTCCTTTAGTGTTCCTCCTAGAATTATTCTTCTCATGTCCTTATTTTTCTTCTTTATTGTTATATTTATATGGAAACATAGTTTCAAAATGACCTATTCTACCACAGTTGAAGGATTTAAATTGTAAATTTTATATTTCTTAAAGCCTCTTTTAATTTTCCTTAGAAAGTTGTCTTCGTCTTCATCTTAATAATGGTTGGATAAATCATGATATCAATTTCGTTTTGATTAATTTAAGTGTTTGAAGGATACTTCTTTTAGGTCTAGCTATGCATTATTTTTCCTCATTTAGTAAGTAATGAAGATCCCATGAAGCCCACTTGTACTTAACTTTTCTATGTCATGTAACTTTGTTATGTAAAATAACTTTGCATCAAGTCTAAAGGGAATAGATCTCAACATATTTTGTACCACATCGACGTCTTCAAACATTTTTCCAAACCCTTTAATGTTGCTCACAATCTCATCAACTTTGAGAAAGAAACTAGATATATTCTCTTCCTCTTTCATTCTTAGACTTTCAAATTCAATCAAGTGTGCTTGAAGTTTTTCACACTTCAAGTTTGCATGTCCATCATAATTACTAGTAAATTATCTCATAGTCTGTTTGCTTTGTCACAATGCATAAATTTAGAAAATTATGATTCTACAATGAAAAATATGATATCATTCATTTCCTTTGCATTATTTAGGGAATCCTTATTACCATCTTCATCAATTGGAGGGGTTAAATTTCAATTGTAACTATCAATCACAATTTTCCAAATATCTATAGCAAGAGTCATTAGCTAGGTTCTCATTCTTAATTCCCCGGAAGTATGCTTTTACTCCTTTAACAAAGGGGATCTAAGAGAAGAAGAACCATCTTCAATAGTCATTTCTTTTACATGACCCTCTTTCTAACAGATAGGCATTCACGGAAGGAACCTGAATGTGATAAAAATTATTGAATACAAAGAGAGGATGGGGGACAATTAGCATTATTATTTATTCATACTATTAATACGTTCAATTCTACACATACCCCTTCCTTATCTCAAAATGAGAAGATTATAATACACCACATAGAATCAAATTAACACATATAGCATAAGAAACCTAGTGGGGAAACCCATATGTGAGAAAACCATAAAAAAATTTCTTCCTTACATGAGGATTTTACGCATCAACTTCTAGTTATATCGATTTCAAGCACCCGCTTGATGGAGACACCTATATCCTTTCACATTTGCAAGCTACAACCTGCTAGAGACAACAATGTCTATGATTCTGTAGGAACCCATCTACAAGGAACTCCATCCCCTCTTGATATTTGATTCAAATAATGTTTGTTACAATTTCATTTTCTATTTGTTCTATTATTTCTTTATTTCATTATCAATCACTCTAGTTGTTATAGTCACTCAACAAATGTAATTGTTGTAGCTCTCACTCTTACAGTCTCTCTTATATATTCGTAATAATTAATTTGTACTCAAACTCATTAATCTCTCTATTGTTCAAAATCCCTTAGTATCTTAGTTTATCTCTCCTCACATATTCACAGTATCAACAAAATCACAATTTTTTCAGCCATATAATTATAAGACATGAACTCTTCCACTAGATTTTTCTTTTACCATTGGTATCAACCCATCGTTTGGTGTGTTCATTGAATGTCATTCTCTATCATTTATACCATAGTGAGAAATTTCATTTCACACATAACATTTCTTTAATATGTTGATCCATTGACGATAACTTCCCTTCTATCTTTGTGCTTTTACAATTACCCATGTACAAAACCTCAACTCAAGACCTTGGATCTGCTCTCTATTCTATAATGGTGATATTACACTAGCTCTGTTAGCCTCCTGCTACAGCAGGTTACTCATATTTCATGATTGACATTTTTACAGGCCAAATATGTCATACTTTACATGCTGCAATGCTCCATATTTGCTAAACAGTCACCAAAGAAAGAGGCCATGAAAGAATGCTACTCAAAGTTCATCTACTGCATTCCAATTTTGAAGAGTCATTCCAGTGTTGTAGAATTTTCAGCGAAAGGGAGGTCCAAACAGCCTAATCTTGGTCTCCCTAGGTTTCAATTTCCTGTTTTAGAATATAGAGAATGAAAATCTGTCCAAACAGCTTAATCTTGGTAGATTCTTAGATAGGTAGAGAATCAAAGGAGCCCAACTGCTTAATCTGGGCCCTTAGAAGAAATAAGTGTAGATGTATATAGGAAGACAGAAAAAGAAAAAGTTGAAAATCTGGGTCTGCAAGTCCAAGTGCACCCAAACCAAAAAGAAGAAAAAAATGTTAGACAAGTAGGCTGGGTAGGTAGTTTTGAGGATGCAGAATGTTAATTTGTGATCAACTCCACATTTTCAAATATTACACTCATACAGATCACAGTTAGCAGGCAGCTCCCATTTGAAGGACTTCAAGCGAGGCATGACTAACTTCCCCTTCTTCTTATTCCCTAAGTCACTTACTAACTTCCCCTGAAGAGGTCAATATCTGTTTGATATCTCTTAGTTCATCATTTTCCATCTCACTTGACTTGGTGAAAGATTTGCTTCACTCAAGGAGGGTCCATATTTTCTCTATAAAGTTTTATCTCCCTTTTGAGGCCTAAGATCTCTGAAACTTAGTGCTTTCTTGTCATTTCCATATTAACTACTGACGTTATTATTTAAATCCCTATATTTTTCCCCATCCCCCTACTAAAACTATGTAAATAATCCCCTATGTAAATATCCCTTCCCCCTAGTGGAAAAATAACCATAAGTATCTCTCTGGGAATTACTAAGTCACCTGGACCTTAGTAACAACCCTCATCTCTGAATAATTCCCCTTCCCTAGTGTTTGGACTCCTTCCACAACATAAAGAAACCCTCACCAAATGAAAAAACCCCCCTCTGCGCATTTCCTTTGGGATTTATTAATGTTTGTTTAATAAATCACCAAGCGCCGAAACCCATTAACCCTTAACCTAAAGTTCTAAACCCACCCACGCTGTGAAAAATTAAAAATTAACGCGCCCGCACTTATACTAAACTTCGTTCTTCTTCGCCTCACGTCCACCATCCGATCGCCTCCCCCAGATCCGACGGCTATTATCCATATCGGGCGCCGTTTTGTATGGGAACGTTAGCACCCGATGTCCGACGGTTTTACCGTCGTACACCAAGACAGCTGGCGGCTTCCCATTGCATCGAGCCGCCCCTGACAGAAACCGCCTCCGTACCAAAGGCGGTCCGATGAACTACCAAATCGCCCTCCCCTCAGGTTACGGGAGTTCTGCGTCACCCTGCCACGTCGCCTCCACCTCACCCCTCCTTGCCTGCGCCCGGCCCACGTCACCCGCCACGTTTCCCTGCCACGTCATCACCTTGCCGTACTCCCACGTCACCTTGCTGACGTCATATCCGTACCAAAGGACCCCATTTCTGCCGTCATGCTGACGTCATCCTCTGTACCACTGACATCATGCTGACATCAGCAGCCAAAAAACAGAAAAAACGCATAAGCGCGAAAGTCAAGCTTCGGAGCTCCGGAATGAAAAACAGAGGCAGTTTTCGATGCGCGCGCTAATCGCACATTGCTACGGAAAATGAGCCATATTGGAGAATCTTTAGGGAATCTTTTGATTCCTCAACCCTTTTTGCACCGAAAAGGCATGGAAAAGCCCGATTTTGCCAATTTAAACGTATTTGATAACAGAGAGAGACCAGGAATAGAGATTAAAGAGTATCAGATCAAATATGCAGATAAAAATCCTGTCAAAGAGCATCAGGAAGCGGCGGAGACTATCAATGTAGCGGAAAAGTGTATCAGAGGAGATTTTCTGAGGGCTCGAGGAAAATCCAGCATTAAAATGAAGGCTCTGAAAGTCAAGAAGCAGTTAAGGAACCATTAAAAGCTCACCACCACAAATGACTGCACATTAAACTCACAGGAGATCAGTGGACCAGAACTCAATGCACATTTATGACAAAACCATTGCACCAAGTCATAGAGGACACCCCATCAACACAACTTGATCCAGCTACCTCTAGCGTAGCCCAAAGGACTTACTTGCATTTAATTCTAGCAACAATTAGGTTTTTAGAAAGCTTTTTCCTCCAGACCTATTTAGGTCGGTTGTAATAAATAACTTTAGATATTTTGCCTATATATACCACCGTGAAAAATGGAGTAGGGGTTGGTTGGTTAGTTGCTAAATCTTTGCTATTTTAATATTTCGCTCAAGCAGAGACTCACACAGTAACTGTGATGCTTTCTATAATCAAAGACTGTTGAAAGCATGGATTCTGAAACTGTCAGTTGTGTTTAATTGGCTGAAGAGTGACTGTGGAATTCCTGTGCTTCTACATATCTCAATAAGTGTTTCTTAACTCTGTTAGTTTTTCATGTTTGTTTTACCATCAATTCGCCATCTAAATTGCAGAAAAGAAGAATAGTTTAGGATTTTCTTAGCTGCACCTTAGGCTCAATTTCTGCAATTTTTCATGTTTTCATCAGGAATAGTTATGAACATGCATACTTAAATGATCTTGTTTAAGTTGTTTCTTTCACTTATGAATGCTAGTTTATGAATTCTTAACTGCTCCTAGACAACCATTCATTCACTTCTTTTCTCTGTTAGTTTTGATGAAAGATTCTTAATTGCCTTTCATCCCTGACCATCATTCCATCCTTTCAGCAAATTGATAAATGTCTCATGTGTGGCTATCCCACTCCATAATCCTCTTGTGACCAAGAAAACACAACAGCAAGCCCTAATCCATGACTCCATGCCCAATGGTTTGAAACTTACCACACTTTACCTTGCCTCTCTGATTGGAATTATCTTCCTTACATGCATCTTCCATCCAAACAAAAAATCAAAAACCCTGAACTCAACAACTAGTCTAAAATCATCATCAACAAAGTTAAATCATTAAGAGAGAGCCCTCTCTGATTGCAGGTGGGCTAGAACCTGCAATCGAAAGATTGGTTTGTGGTTACCTCGGTCGTATCCCTTCAGGAGCTTAGGGACAACCTGAGTGATAACATAATGGAGACTCCAGTGGGGAACTCCTCAGATAATCTCACAAGACCAGTCTGAAGCTCCACAGAGGAAGATACTGACCTTCAAAAGTCTCGGTCGACCTGTGTTTTTAGAAAAAAATTCCCAAAAAAAAGGTTAGAAGCTAGCTCCTAAAAAGCAAACGCGTCATACAAGATCAAACCCTGATCCTAATCGCCCAGCTGCTTTTGAAAATCCGAATTTAATCCCTAATATCATTAGAAAACAAGAGCAACAAGAAGACCCAACTGCTTCGAGTCCTGAAACAGTTCAGTCAAGTGGTATTCCAACCCCTGTCAAAGTTCTATTTCAGTCAACCCTAAGTTCCCCTGGTTCATCATCCCCTTCTCTAAGCAGCTCTTCTACACCTCCATCCTATACTCCTACTACCACTACTACTCCTTCTACCCCGGTTGTTCCTGTTATCCCAGTTGCCCCAATTTTTCCACTTATCCTCATTAACATGGCTAATAGATATGCACCCTTACAGCTGCCTGCTAATCCCGGGGCTATGCTTCAGGACTACCAGACAAAAATTACCTATTTTGATGGCACAAACTCCTGCACAGCCCTACAACATACAAAGAAAATGCAGGATTACATTGAGAGTTATGAGATCGATGATGACAGTGTGAGAATGAAGATTTTTGTTCAAAGTTTGACCGGTGATGTCAGAACCTGGTTTAGGGAACTTACAACCAATTCCATATTAAATCATGAAGCCTTATACCAGACATTTATTAACAGATGGGAGAAAAAGAAAGATCCCCTACACATACTATCTGAGTATGATACTATCAAAAGAGGACCTCAAGAAACGGTTTTGGATTACTGTGCAAGGTTTAATAATGTCTACAATGCAATACCACAAAATTTAAGACCTCCACATGATCTTTCTTTGTACAAATTCCCTCATGGCTTTGATGCTGAGATGGCATATCAGTTAAGGGAAAGAGCCCCTCGAAGCCTTGCAGAGATGCAAGATGTTGCTGTTAGCATGGAGGCAAATCTAATTGCCAAAAGAAACAGAGCCAGAACTGAGAGAAGAACCACCTTCAAGGAAGAACCCTTAGCCTTCGATCAGAAGCTAGATGCTATTATCAGTGACATCCACAGGCAGAGAGAGAGAGTAGACAATGTTGAGAGGAAAACTTCATGGGAAGGTCAAGACTCCAACACCATAAGGAACCCGAACTTTAGGAAAAATCAGACCACAAACGTTGGAATGGCTATTCCCAACCATGATGTCAGGCCTCCTTTCCAAGAAAACTATGCGGAGGCATCCACATCCAGTGAGCCCGCAGATGGGACTCATATGAACCTGATAGATTTGGAAAATGAACAGCAAATCTTTCTCACTGAAGAGGACCGAGACTACCCTGATGTAAAACAATTTCAGACCAAGTCGGGAGAGTCTTTTGATTTCAAACAAGGTATGATTCTGCTGTGTATGAAGTACACAAACAATATAAGTTGAGAACAAGGACCATTGATGTCCATGCATCTAGCAGAACAAAAGATAGCAAACAGCCCAACAAAATTAAAGACAATGTCACCATAACAAATCCGGCTGATAGCTTTGTCCCAAACCCGCATCAGGTAACTGTGGAGGATATAACAGACACACAGCCTCCTATTGATCAGCCTCTACCTCCTTCTTCCTCAAAAGAAAATTTGAACGACACTCTAAAAAATCGTCCCAAAGCAGAAATACCACAAACTGTCATTCATCATAACGCTGACATTCCAAAAGAAAACACAGAGAGTATGCCTGAAAAAGAGAAATCTGTTGCTATCAACGCCAAGAACCCATTGGAAAAACCATTCAGTTTAGAAGCAGAGATTGGAAAACTCAAGATATCCATTCCCCTCTCAGAACTTGC
>APFE031287478.1:0-28201 GCA_000404065.3 Pinus taeda | reverse complement strand
TTAGCCGCGGGAGACAGGCTTAAACGGAGGGATCGGGGATCAGAGTGACAGCCCCCGGTCTGAGCGTTGTCGTGCCAATCTGCGCGACAACACCTCCCTTTGTCAACCCTTATTTCCCCTATCGTGGCCATAAATAGGCCTTGACCCCTTGCCGTAGTCCCAAAGGGACTTTCTCCCTAAGTCACAGCCCCTCTAGGGCTTGCAGCAACCCCTTGTGGGGTCTTCTCCCTTGGCTGCAACCTCTAGGAGGCTTGTTGTGGCCTACATTGGCCTTGCTGCCCCCTCCTCCTAGCCTCTTCGTTGCCATTTTTTACTCTCTTCATCACTGTTTGAGTATCATTGGATTTTCTGAGCTAATACTTGATTTTTTGTAGATATAGTGGTCGTATTTTTGTGTTTGCAGGTGGCCCAGCTACTCAAGGAAACTTGGGCAAGTGGACTAGCCTTCTACTAGGCCTAAAGGCCCATTGGTTTGCATCTTCTAACCCTCAAACCCTCATTGTTTCCTTACAGCAAGATAATCATTTCATAACAGTAATAAAACATAAAAGTGCCCTAAAAATAATCCATAAATTGTCCAATGCATATTTCATTGGGCAGCTACTTATTTGGCATATTTCATGATGTTTGAGGACTATCAAAAATATAATCGAATATGATCCCAATAGTAGCATTGGTGTCCTAAAGAAGCTAAGTACATTAAGGATATTGTGTTTAACAAAGTGGTTTGGCATTTGGGTTTCCATTATTTTCATTTTGCATATCACACTTTGCATTTTAAGTGCTCTCAAGAAATTAAGTAATTTGGGACTGTTTGATACATTTGGCATAAGAATAACTCACTGTTAAGCTTGCTGCTGTCATAAAGTTTACTTGTGGCTCACTCAATATCATTAGAACTTAAGTAAAATTAAAGTGTTCACTTGCTTATTCTCCATTAATCGCTCATTGTAGAAAGGATAGCTAGCATTGAAGTGAGTTTATTGTTGGGCTAATATTCATATTGCTTCTATTATTTCAGAGGCACTAACATATTGTTGTCTTGTGATTTCAAGAAGTTCCAAATTTGCACTAATAAGCTCATCTCTAAAGCACTTAACGTATAATCCAATAATCTTGTTGAATGGGTGCCTAAATTAATCTAAGAGTTTGTTGGATATTAGTGTCTCTTGTTCTCTTACACATCGGCATTAAAGATCTAAGTGTTCTTAACTTGAGGACTTGTTAATCTAATTAAATATCTCTTGAATAATTGGCATTGAGGAATCTAATTGCAATTATTTGGAAAGCTTCTAATTGTATAAGAACATTGATAATCTTATTGTCTCTTTTGAGTAATTTTCATTGGCATTTTGTATTGTCTCATTGGCACTTAGGATGCTTAGGGAGACAGTGACAAGTGTTCCAAAATTGGGCACAGAACATGATGATGTGTGCTTGGGAATTATGCTAAGGCAACATTCCCAAGGAGTGACAACAAGGCAGATGGTGTGTTGCAGCTTATACACTTAGACATTTGTGGCACTATGTCTGCTAGATCTCTAGGAGGGTACGAATATTTTGTTACCTTCATTGATGGTCATTCCAGGAAAACTTGGATCTATTTTCTGAAGACCAAGGATGAGGTCGGTGATTACTTCAAGGAGTTTAAGGCTCTAGTGGAGAATGCGACAGGGAAAAAAACAAGACGCTTCACTTAGATAACAGAGGTGATTACACAGATAGTGACTTCACAGGGTTTCATGCGAAGGAAGGCATCAGAAGGGAGTGGATAGCACCATACAATCACAACAAAATGGGGTAGCGGAGCAGAAGAATAGATTTATAGTTGGGGCTGCAAAGGCAATGTTATATGACAAGGATTTGCCTAGGTTCTTATGGGCAAAGGCATGTAACACGGTTGTATATATTAAGAAGAGGGTTCCTCACAAGGCGTTCACGAAGATAACACCAAAAGAAGTCTTCTCAGGGAAGAAGCCAGGAATCAGTCACTTCAGGATCTTTGGTAGCATAACTTATTTTCATGTACCAAATGAGAAGCGCACCAAGTTGGATCAAACTGCAGACATAGGTTATTTCAATGGGTATAGCGAAACCTCTAAGGCGTACAAGGTCTATGTTCCTAGTAGCAGGAAGATCATAGTGAGACGAGACGTGAATTTTATGGAGGACAGATCCTTCAAGAAGTCTCGCGAAATGCCAACAAGTGATCAGAGTGAGCCAAAAAAAGCTACATTGGTCCAGCAACAGGGGCAACCATTGGGACCACTAGTAGGACAGTCACAGGGATCTAGTACAGTTACCAATATAGCATATCTTGAGGCGCAGGAGATCCAGTGAATTCACAGCAGACGGAGCATCAAAGGAAGGATGAGGAGATGGTTGAACCTCCCACCACTAGTGGTTGAACCAGCAGGGAAGTTCATCAGACATTAAGAGATGCAAAGGAGTTCATTAGAGCTCCTAGGACGAACAAGAGAGAGCGCAAATAGCCTGACAAGTGTCAAGCATTGGCATAGGTTGAAGAATCTTCCAGCTATTAGGACGCTGCACAACATCAGGTGTGGATAGATGCCATGGTAGAGGAGCATAGTTCTATCATGACGAACAATGTTTGGGAAGTGGTGCGAAGCCGTGAGGACATGTCAATTGTGGGTTCTCGATGGATCTACAAGATCATGTAGTTGCAAACGACAGTGTGGAGAAGTACAAAGCTGTGTTCGTGGCAAAGGGGTATGCACAGAAGCAACAGATAGATTATGAGGAGACCTTCACCCCAGTTTCCAAATACACTTCTATCCGGTCAGTTATATCCCTAGTAACACAGATGAGGTGGCATATTCACCAGATGGATGTCAAGACAACATTCTTAAATGGGGTGATAGAGGAGGTATACATAGAACAACTAGAGGGTTTCGAGACACGTGAGAGGTGCAAAAATGTGTGCAAGCTGAAGAAATCTCTATACGGGCTCAAGAAAGCTCCCAAGGTGTGGTATGGTTTGATTGATAGCTACTTGCAACGGATGGGATTCATCAAGAGTGACATAGATCCCAACCTTTACTACTTGATAATAAAGGGTGAGCCACTCATCCTAGTGTTGTATGTAAATGACCTCGTCTTGACAAGGTCATCAGGGCTCATAGAGGACTGCAAGAGGAACTTGGCAATAGAGTTTGACATGAAGGATTTGGGGTTTATGCACTATTTCCTAGGCTTGGAAGTGTGGCAGAAGAACAAAGAGATCTTCCTTGGTCAAGGAAGATATGCTACAGAAATTCTAAAAATATTCAAGATAAAGGATTGTAGACCGATGTCTACTCCCAAGATCACCAACTGGAGGAAGATAGAGACATCAGAGAACAAGGATGTTAACCCTACCTTGTATAGACAGCTCATCAATTCTCTCATGTATCTGGTCAACGCAAGGCCATATTTGCTTTGCGGTCAACACTCTCAATCAGTTTATGGTGGAGCCAAAGACAATGCATTGGACAGCAGCAAGTCACATTCTGAGCTATTTGCGTGACATAATAGAGTATGGGTTGAAATATACCCGAGGGGATGATGTCAGACTATGTGGATTTACAGATGCAGATTGGGCAGGTAGTTCAGTGGATAGTAAAAGTACCTCTGGGTACTGCTTCAGCGTTGGATCAAGGTGTTGATTTGGGGTAGCATCGAATGTGCTCTAGACATGAAAATTGGTGGAGAGGCTAAAGCACATGAGATATCCAAGACCCAGAAATGGTTTGGGCAGATTCTACCTGGTTAAGGAGATATTAAAATAATTAATATTTTTAATGGAGTTCCTAAGTCTAAACTTAGGAAAAATAAAATGTTAACGGATATTAATATAAAATTGGGTTAGAAGGTTCTAAAGGACATGGATCAAGCCAAATCTAATTTTAGTCGTTCATTAAAGATGTAATCTTGACTATTGAAGGACCAATAGGAAAAGTATAAGAGGAGGCTTGAGGGTCAGTTGGAGAACGCACTAGAGTGATCAGTCATTCGATTTTCTAGAGCGGGGTTTGCTAAGAGAAATCGAATCAGTGATCAGTTGCAGCGAGGGGCAGTGAGTTCGAGGCAAAGAGGCAGAGATAGTGCCGATACACTAGCACAAAAGCAGAAGAAGGCAGACGCTGAGCCAAAGGGAGCCACGCAGAAGTAGAAGGGACTGCACAGAGGCCAAAAGGGCCTGCGTCATCCACACAGAGGCTGCAGGAGTGACGCAGAGGGCCGTAGAGGCTGCACAGAGCCTCATAGGGCTAATGCAATGAGTTTCGGGCTGACGCAAAGGCCGAAAGGCTGACGTTGAGCTTCAGATTGTGCTGGAGAGGGTTTCGTGGGGCAGATTTTCCGAATATCTGCTTTCGAATAGAGAGGTATTACTGCCAGATTATTTTCTCTGTCAGGTGAGCCAGTTTGGCACCCAGTTGTACTCAGAAAGACTGCATAATAAAATATCCCTCAGACTTTTTGCACCGGTTTTCTCAAGTTGGGTTTTTAGGGGACGAGTTGTCCAAAACTAACGGTGTCACTTCTGTGTTTGTCTATTTCTTTCATCTGTTGATCTGTATATGGTTGAGACTATATTGTGTTTATTTCAATATTTATATGGTTAAATAACTTGTTTGTAATTAACAAGTAAGTGAAATAAACCAGAGAATACAGATAAAATTTCTAATGGGTAATACATAGAAATTTCAACATGGTATCAGAGCGTTGCAGATCACAGGAGAGTTAAAGGCACTGGCTGAATCAGAGCATTTGCAGCAAAAACAGTTGTTCCGAGTGACAGAAGTTGTTCCTAGCAGAAAGCGACGGAGAAGGGTTGACGCAAAGGATTTCGTCATCAGTTCAACCCATAGGAAGGCAAGCGCACAGGCTGAGGAGGCAGAAAAGGCTCACAAAGAGCCACGCAGAGACCAGGAGGGTTGACGTAGTTGGCTAGTGGAGCATTTCAGCCAGTGTCGGGATTGCGCAGAGCCTAGAGGCTCAATCCTTCGGTTGTTGGGGCTTAGGAAGTTGTGAGTAGTTTGCAGGGAGTGACGCTGGTGGGGTGTTGTCGCTGCCGAGATAGAACAGTACCTAAAGGGGCAAAACCAAGGTAGAGGGAGTCACTACCTAGGTGGATTTCTAGCCAAGAAATCCAGATCAGTGTTGCAGGTGCACAGGAGATCGGAGAGGTGCGACTTGACAGTTGGCCAACGAATTTCTAGGAGGGAAATTGAGACTCAGAGGGAGTCTAGCAGAGAACTTCCAGATGGGAAGTAGAGACTCAAAGGTAGTGGAAGAGAGAACTTTCAAAGGGAAGTAGAGACTCGGAGGAGTTGAAAGGAAGAGCAGAGATATGGCCATGAATGGACTAAGGGATCAGGACAGGCTGGACCGAGTGTTCAACTTTGTCATCTGGAAGGCCAAGATCCTGTCCATTCTAGATATACATCTTATCAAGGCCTTCGCCTTGAGAATAGTGGCTATCCTAGTTGACCCAGCTGACAATGAAAAGTACAAGGAAGCAATGGCCAAGGCGAAATGCATAATCCTTGATGGGGTCAAAGATCATGTAGTCCAACATATTGCCAAGAAGGAGACTGCAAAGGAAATGTGGGACATCTTGAAGACGTTGTACCAACATACTTCCGTGCAGAGGAAGATGTTACTAGAGAATCAGCTACGATCATACCAGATGCAAAAGGGGGAGTAGATAGATCACTTCCTCAGTAGATTGAAGGAGATTCGGGACTAACTGACTTCCATAGGGGCCATGCTGGATCAGGAATTGATGGTGAGGACTGCCCTAAATGCAGTCTCTAAAGAGTGGAAGACATTTGTCCAGAGTGTTCATGGCAGAGCAAATTTCCAGGCTGGGAATAATTTGGGCAATTCTTCGCCAACAAGAGATCAGAGGGTTGTCCAAGACGGGAAGTAACAACAAAGGAGTCTGGGTCAAGAAGGAGGAGGAAGAGGATGCAGCCCAGGCATTTGCAGGGAAGCAGGAGAAGAGGAAGAAAAAGGACCTCTCCAAGATAAAGTGCTTCAACTGTGGGAAACTAGGGCATTATGTGAAGCAGTGTCCAAGAAAGAAGAATAAGGGAGAGACGTCTGACTCCAAGGTAGCGCCAGCGAAGGTGGAAAAGGAGGTAGAGGAGGATGAAGATTGTGCCAGGAGTGGTCATGTACCTCTAGAGAAGAGGTGGGGAGACATCAAGCTGTAGTGAGGAGGACTACAAGCGATGAGGGGTAGGATCCTTGAGGTACCCAAATTCTTGGATCATACCTGGCTATGGGAGCCCCGAAGTGAGAGTAGCAGGATGGCGAATGTTGGTAGAAGCAGATGCGGATGAAGCAATAGAGAGTGCTACAGTGTAGTAGTCCTAGGCAATGCAGAGAGGGTTGCAGCAGTGCGAGAGGCACAAAGGAGGTTGCAACAATGCAGTATGGCACAAAGAGGTTTGCAGCGGTGCGAGAGGCACAAAGTTGTTGCAGCAGCACAGAGGCAGTAGAGGGAGCACAGGATAGCGGCAAAGAGAGTTTCATCATCGAGATTGTTTCTAGCCTAACAAGGATGTTAGTAGTTGGGTAGATCAGTTACTCACTTCTCAGCTACGCTGCCAGGAAACGTGGGTGCGGGGACGGGGACGGGGACGGGGACGGCATTTTTGGAAACAAGGTGTGTGGGTTCGTCGGGTAATATATAATATTAATTTTATAAATTATAAATTTATAATTATAATATATAATGAATTTGAATTTGTATATTTTTTCAACTTTAAACAAGAAAACTTTAATGATAATCATTTGACATTTAAACATGCACATCATTGAATTTATATGTTAATGACAAATGTAATGATTCAATTTTTCAAAAATTAAAATATATATACTATGAACTATTCAGTGTTTTTCCTGAACAAATTATGAACCATTTAATTGGATTTTGTTGATCCATGGTGAAATTACATTGCAAGGGCAAGCAACACCACTGTTAGAGGGTAGATAATGAACTGGCTTGAATGTTGTGTAAATGATTGAGTTGAAAATTTGAAATACATTCTCACTGAAAGGTTTATTTTGTAAAGCATAGCACAGAGCTATATTCATTGTATGAATGCATTTATGTAATGTCATTAATTAATGCAAAAAATGATGAAGATTTTCTGCACTTTATTAATCTAATTGCAACTATTTCAGGTTAAAAGAATTGAAACGTATACTTCTCATATTATAGTATATAGTATAAGAAATTAAAAATTTAACAAGTCTGGGCTGAGTAGAGGTAAGTATGTGGCATTGTCATCTCTGTTTAGGGCTTCGGTTGGGTACAGAAGTCTGCATAGGGAGGCCGAGGTCTGTTCCTTAGTGAAGAGTGAGTTGTTTTGTGTAAACAGTGGCATGAATCAAGCCCTACAGCTCAGCGTTTGACAACAACAAGGAGGAGGGACTATGCTACAGCTGTAGGAGGCAAATTGAGTGTATAAAAGTGGACTGACAATTGTGGCTCATGTTGCAGACAGTGCGAAACAGCAAGAAATTGTGACATTCATTCCGGCAATTCTGCTTAATGTAGTTGAGCCCCTGTGGGTGTTCACTGTTCAAATGTGTAATATAATGCACCTGTATTTTTCACACGCGGGTCTTGTGAAACTTTTTCATGGAATAATAAAATTGAAAACCAAAACTTGTAAATACCACTGCTATTGAAGCTGCTCTGTCCACTGCCGCTGAAGCTGCCCACTGCCGCCGGAAATGGTAAATGGGGACGGCTCAAGCCTCAACCAAATGGAAAAAACTTAAAAGTTAAATGAAATCAGTAATCACGTATCAAATATTTGCTTGTGTGCGTTCATAAAGAGTTAAAATCTTAAAGATTTAGGGTTTTTTAAGTTTTTTACCTTTGTTATAAGTTATTTTTTAAATTTCAATAAAAAAAATTATTTGAAAATTAAATTTTTAATATAGTTTTTTTTATGAAGAACCCAAAGAACCCAAGAACCCAACAAAGGAAAAGAACCCAATTTTTTTTTTTGAAGAACCCGGTTCTTTTGGGTTCGTCTGGGAAGAACCCGTACCCGAATCCGGTACTTGGGTGCGGGAACGCGGGACAAGTTCGAGAACCCCACTCCCAGGTGCGAGTACCCGTGCAACATAGCTTCTCAGTAATTGAGTTGCAGTGCAGTAGCAGTAGCAGTAGCACGATGCAGAATGATGAGAGAGAACTATAGTGCAGATGCAGTGTTGGGAGAAAGGACCAGTAGTAGCACAGATGCAGAGGGAGTTGCCGTATGGATGTAGCAGTGGCAATGGCAGAGCCATGGGCAGCAGTGCAGAGGATGTTGGGCGGGGAGGCCTAACATCAGCACAGGTGTCGGTACCGTATAATCAGGGTGATGGTTAGTGTGGAGTATTACTAGAGCACAATCCTCGCTAAGAGGGAGTGTTGATTTGGGTATTGGATGTGTCTAGCCATGAAAATTGGTGGAGAGGCTAAAGCACATGAGATATCCAAGACCCAAAAATGGTTTGGGCAGATTCTACCCGGTTAAGGAGATTTTAAAATAATTATTATTTTTAATGGAGTTCCTAAGTCTAAACTTAGGAAAAATAAAATATTAATGGGTATTAATATAAAATTGGGTTAGAAGGTTCTAAAGGACATGGATCAAGCCAAATCTAATCTTAGTCATTGATTAGAGATGTAATTTCGGCCGTTGAAAGACCAACAGGAAAAGTATAAGAGGAGGCTTGAGGGTCAGTTGGAGAACACACCAGAGTGATCAGTCATTCGATTTTCTAGAGCAGGGTTTGCTAAGAGAAATCGAATCAGTGATCAGTTGTAGCGAGGGGTAGTGAGTACAAAGCAGAGAGGCAAAGATAGTGCTGAGAAACCAGTGCAGAAGCAGAAAGAGGTAGACACTAAGCTAGAGGGAGCCACACAAAAGCAGAAGGGACTGCACAGAGGCCAGAAGGGCCTGCGTCATCCACGCAAAAGCTGCAAGAGTGACGCAGAGGGTCATAGAGGCTACACAGAGCCTTAGAGGGCTGACGCAGTGAGTTTCGGGCCAACGCAAAGGCCAAGAGAACTGATGCTGAGCTTCGGATTGTGTTGGAGAGGGTCTTGTGGGGCAGATTTTCCGAATATCTGCTTCCGAATAGAGAGGTATTACTGTCAGATTATTTTCTCTGTTGGGTGAGCTAGTTTGGCACCCAATTATACTCAGAAAGACTACATAATAAAATAACCCTCAGAATTGTGGCACCGGTTTTCCCAAGTTGGGTTTTTCTGGGGATGATTTGTCCCAAAATAACGATGTCACTTGTGTGTTTGTCTATTTCTTTCAGTTGTTGATCTGTAGATGGTTGAGACTGTATTGTGTTTATTTCAGTATTTATATGGTTAAATAACTGGTACGTAATTAACGAGTAGGTGAATTAAACTAGAGAATATAGATAAAATTTCTAACAGGTAATACTTAGAAATTTTAACACAAGGATGGTTTTTTGGTGCAGCAGAAAGAAGTCAGTAGCACTGAGCTCTGCATAGGCAAAATATATGGCATCTAGCACAACCACGTGCAAAGTTATATGGCTTTAGAAGTTGTTAGTGAGCTTGTTTAGGCAGAGGATGGAAGCGACCATTGTCTACTGCGATAATCAGAGTTGCATCAAGCTCTTTGAAAATCCAATGTTTCATGACAAGTTGAAACACATAGATATTCGGTGTCATTTCATCAAAGATTGTGTGCAACGTGGAGCAGTCCAGCTACAATATGTTCCCATAGAAGAGTAGGTTGCAGATATACTCACGAAAGCTCTAGGAAGAGCCAAGTTCGTCTATTTTAGATAGCAATTGGGTATAGTGGAGAATCCATTTCAGTAGTAGGGACAAAGTATTTTGGATACTTCTCAGTTGCAGTAATTGTAGCAGCAGCAACAACAACAGTGAGAGGAAGTGTTAGTCGGGTTGCAGTGCAGATTTAGAGTTGGCAACAACACAAGATGTATAGTGCAGTGTTAGTAGCAACAGAAATGCAACATGGTTGAACTATAGCTAGTAGCAGATCAATCAGAGTTAGCGCAATAGTCAATGGGCAGTTGCAGGCAACTACAGTTGTCAAACATTAGCAGTGCGTATGAGAGGATGATGCAGAGATAAGGTGTTGTAGCAGTGTAGCACTAGGGAACACCTTCCTCGCTATGAGGGAGTGTTAGTTTTTGTAGCATCGGATGGTGTTCTAGTCTCAAACTTGGTGGACAGACTAAAACACAGGAGATCTCCAAAACCCATAAATTTTTTCTAGAAATTCCATGTAGAAATAGCTCAATTAAATTTATTGAACATCATTTAAATTTTTCCTAAGTCTAACTTAAGAAAACTAGTTAATTAGTGGGAATTGATTGAGAAAGGTGAGAATTCTCTAGAAGCCCACATGGATCTACTTAGAGATGATCTTAGCCATCGATTAAAATTTAATCTTGGTCGGTGAAGTCTCAACTAGAGATTATAAGAGGAGGTGGATGGGGTTGATGGAGTATATACAAAAAGAGCGAATTCCTCGGCAGGTTAAGCTATCCAACTTCAGAGGTCGAGCAGAGGAAGAGAGTTTAAAGCAACAAGGGACGCAAAGGGGCAGAGACAGTGATTCCGGAGGAGGAATTTTAATTCCAGAGAGTCAAGAGAGGAGGATGTATTATTTCTCTAGGAGGTTGCGTAGTGTCCTCAACAAGCAGTTCGATTCATCCAGCAGTGAGGTTTTTTCAACTTCCAGTGGGCAAGAAAATTTCCAGAGGGCTGGGAGAATCACTTCTAGTGGCAACCTCAAGCAAGACATCATTATCAGAAGCAGATCCTGAATAGTGCGAGTAGCCCTGTGCAGAGGCAACGGAGAGGAGCCTGCGCAAGGTTTGGACGGCCAGTTTCTGAGGAAACTTGTTGCAGAATTGCTCAAGGGAGAGAGGGTAATTTCTCTCAATTAATTTGTGTCAGTATTTCTCACAGATTGGATTGTTAGTTTCAGCATCCAAATTGTACTTAGAATTTCACTATTGCACAACAATAAAACTCTTAGTTGCTGCATCGGTTTTCCCACATTGCATTTTTCTGGGGACAATTGTCCAAAAATAATTGTCATTTTTATGTGTGTGCGCTAGCATATTTCTTAGTTTCCAGCGTTTTATTTTCCGCAAAATTTGCAATGTGATTTATTTGATACTTGTTGTAGCAAATAAAAGGCATAATTATTTTACATTTAGAAGAAAAAATTTCCAATTGCTACAATTAGACTTGTAAATTTTCACAGATAGTAACATATGCACATTTGGGAAATGTATCTCATGTCATTAAGAAGGTACGCATGCCTTTGTAACTTATCCTTTTAAGAGAGTGTAACATATACATTAAAGAGTGCGTAAAAAGAATCTTATATGACATGCTTTTATTGAGTGTAAGAAAGTGTAAGAGAATCTTTATGATGTGCTTTAATGAGTGTAAGAGAGTGTAAGAGGAATATGCCATGCCAATAATGAGAGTGTAAGAGAATATTATTGAGAGCCATCATTGAGTGACTTGAATTCATTTTTAATAATAATATAATAGTATCATAAGAATAATAATAATAATATTAATGATAAAATATTAAGTCGAGATTGAACTATTAGGATTGATTAATAATAAGAAGTGATTTTTCATCAAGAATGCTTGATTACCAATTGATGCAAGGTGATTTACTATCTTGAGACTTTCAAGTATCTTGCACAACCAAGTCACATCTTTGCTTGGGGGATAACCCACTTGATAAGGATCTTGCACAACCAAGTCACATCTCTGCTTGGGGGGATAACCCACTTGTCAAGGATCTCGCACAACCAAGTTACGTCTTTGCTTGGGGGGATAACCTACTTGAAAAGGATCTCACACAACCAAGTCACATCTCTACTTAGGGGGATAACCACTTGACAAGGATATCACCCAACCAATTCTCATCTCTACTTGGGGGGATAACCCACTTGCCAAGGATCTTGTACAACCAATTCATATCTCTGCTTGAGGGGATCCACTTGTCAACATATGAAAAGGATCTCGCACAACCAAGTCTCATCCCTGCTTGGGGGATCCACTTGTCAACAGATGACAAGGATCTTGCACAACCAAGGCTTATCATCCATGACCACCCTCTCTAGGAAGGGTGACATTCATCAGTCCAAGCTGCTCTCTGAAAACTAAGAACTTCCCTTTTGGCAAAGGCTTGGTAAGAATGTCGGCGATCTGGTAATCATTCGCTATATGATGGAGTCTTACTGCTCCTTTCTACACCATATCTTGGATATAGTGATATTTGATCTCAATATGCTTGGACTTCTCATGGAACACGAAATATTCTGCAAGTCGAACCCCAATCTTATTGTAATAATAAATTAATGTTGTGTCCAGAGCATGCTCAAATAGCTCTCCAAAGAGCTTCCTCCACCATACTGCCTCATAGCTAGCCATGCTCGTAGCAATGTACTCAGCTTCAGCTGTGCTGAGGACTACAGACTTTTGCTTCTTGCTCATCTAAGATATCATGGCAAATCCTAAGCTAAAGCAACACCCAGATGTGCTTTATCTATTAGTAGAGTTACCAGCCCAATACCCAAGTAGTCTTACATCTTCAACAATATATTTCAATCCAAGATTGGTGGTCCTAGAGTATTGACTGCAAAACATATGTCTAATCTAGTGTTCACTAAGAACATCAGTGCCCCAATCAGTTGCCAATACTCAGAAGGATTTGCCAAATCAGGACCTGCAGCTTCACCACACAACTTCTTGAAGTTCATCTCCATTGGAGTATTCATTGATTTACATTCTGTCATGCCAAATCTTTCTGGCAACTTGACAACATATTTTCCTTGAGAAAAGAAAATCTCACCAAATTTCTGCCATCCTTCAAGACCCAGAAAGTAGTGCATCAAATGAAGATCTTTTATTTCAAATTCAGAAGCTAACTCCCTCTTACACTAGAGGATAAGAGGTTCACCACAGGTTAGAAATAAATCATCGACGCCAAAATCAAAGGCATACCTTGGACTGTCTTGAAGTAAAGATTTGGATCAGCATTACTACTAGTAAATTCGAGCTTCATCAAGAAGCTATCAATGCAGGCATACCAAGATCATGGAGCTTGCTTCAAACCATAGGGTTTTCTCAATCTGCACACGAGTTTTTCGGTCTTGTACTTCAAAGCCTTATGGTTGCTCCACAAATACTTCTTCCTTGAGGAAGCCATGCAGAAAAGCAGTCTTCACATCCATTTGGTGAAGGGACCATCTTTAGCTAGCAGCCAGAGCCATAATAGATCGAATGGTTGTATAACGGGCAACAGGTGCAAAGATTTCATCATAGTCTATACCCTCTTTCTGAGAGAACCCTTCGGTCACAAATCTAGCTTTATATTTTTCAATACTGCGATCAACACTATGTTTAATTTTATACAGCCGCTTAGAAGACACAACAGATTTACCTTGTGGTCTTTGAACCACTTCCCATACATCATTATGAATGTTGGACTCATATTTTTCAACCATTGCATCTTTCCACACTTGAGCCTTCACAACTTCTTCAAAAGTGCAAGGTTCATTTTGAATAATGTTGCTCATGGCTACAACATATCCTTGGAACTGGCATGGTTTCTTGCTTTCCTTGAAATTTCCTCTAGGAGCAGCATGTTTATTAGCACCTTGAAAGGTGTAACGAAGCCATAAAGGTCTCCTTCTAGCACATGGAGAAGGATCCAAGGAGTCCATGGTATCCGTGAGTTCATAAGCAAGATCAGGCTCATGTTTGGGATCTTCTTGTGCACCCAAGACATCATCATGTCTTTCAAGATTAGCAGGAGGATGAGTGTATGGCTTTTCAAAGAGTTGCATCTTCATCAAATGTTAAATCTCTGGTAAACTCTATAGTTCTTTCACCAAGCACGTATATTTTGTAAGCTTTAGAATTTTCACAATAACCAACAATCATACCTTTCTTAATTGAAGCTTTTAGCTTGGTACTCTTTTCCTTTGGCACATGAAAGTAGACATGACAGTCAAAGATCCTTAAGTGCCCATTTTGTTCTGGGTTATATGGTATGGTGGTCTCTTTCTTGATTCTAGCTTCCTTGTAGAAGTCTTGAGCTCTTGTCCACCTCATGTCCACTCAAGTCATGGGATGGATCAGCATCTTTCTCAATCTCGATACAAGGGAATTAGTTCTCACATTCATCAAATGTCCTTGTCGATCTGAGAACAAGAGAGAGCAATAGTAGCAAAGTAAATAAACATATTGAAAGTATACCTGGTGATGAGGCGGGTCTTTCTTTCTTTTCTAGATGTGAGAGTGGCTCCTTTATTATCCTTGCACCGACTTCCTCTTTGAGTTTACTCTTCCTGCACTATTTTGCACCTTGATGATCTTCAAGATCTTCTTTTCTTGATCGCATCCTCATCAAGAAGTTAGTGAAAGAATCATTCAAATACTCATGCAAGAAGAATAAACAATGATCTATAAAGATAAATGTAAACAAGAGCAGTGACACAAAGAAACAATATAAGACTTGAAAATACCTTTTTTTAATGGGGATTGAAGGAAGTTGTTAGCCCCCTCTTGATGCGACCTCTATATGTTACCACTGTCCATAAGTCATATCACATTGGCAGAAGAAATGCATCTTCTTGAACACCACTTGGCAAACTCCATCATGATCCACTATAATCTCAATATTTCTGAAACCATCTTTCTCACATGAGGTAATGCTTTATAGTGAATATGAGTGAACTTTTGGTACCATAGTTTATATTGATGATCACTTATCATGAATCAATGCATGGATAGGTCTTCCATTGATTTTATAAAGATCTTCAAATCTTGATCCTAGAGTGAAGGCATGTAATAATAATTATACATATTATTTCATTGCCTACAATGATATTAGTTATAATCCATCTTTGATCGTTGCAAAAGAGGTTAGTTTAGAAAACTATCATTCCGTCTTTTGCAAAAGTCACGATTCTTACCTACAACCACTATTGTTAGTAAACTCTAATATCAAAATTACCAAAACCCATAAGATTATGACCTTTCTTGTCTAATGTGATAAAGTGAAAATCCCCCCATCTTCAGTGTTCAATTTCTATTAGTTATTCTTTCATAACCTTCTAGCATTATATTTCTTTTCAAGAGAACACTTTCTTGCACATGCATAAACAGAAGTAAAACTACTCTTTACTTTTGCATGCATCAACATGTACCAAAACCACAACTATTAAACACATGCAACACCTTAATTACTATTTACAAAATTACTATCATATCTTGGGTTCCTTGAAATCTCAGAAGAACGATAGCGACAAAAGAGAAGATATTTCAGCAGAAAACGAGCAGTAAATAGAAGGAATAGCAAGTGATATTTCAACAAAAAATGGGTTGCAAATAGAGTGGACAACACTTGATATTTCAGCAGAAAATGGGTTGTAAATAGAATGGATAGAGAGATATTTTAGCAAAAAATGGGTTGCAAATAGAATGGATAGAGAAGATATTTTAGAAGAAAATGGGTTGGAACAACACTTGTCTTCTTGAGCTTGTCTTCACCAGGCTCTGATACTATGTTGAAATTCTAATGTTCTATGTTGTAACAATCACTTATTACAAAACTTCTGTATGTTGTAATATTAGATAAGAAATTGCGGATAGAACATAAATCAAATGCACAATAGAAGACAACCAAGAACAAAATGAGACACAGAGAATTTAGGTCCAATGACCAGGGAAAAACCCACAAGGGGAAAACCAAACCATATTCTTCTTCTATAAGAAATCAATTGTTCAGTAGAGATACAGAGTACAATGAGAGATCAAGAGAATGAGTAAGTTCACCCAAATCTGAACAAGTTGTAGCATGAAGATCATTGCTAGCAACAGCAGATGCGCACACAGAATCAACCTTCTCTTTAACTGAATCAACATTGAAATGTTGAAGCACAAAATCAACCTTGGCTCACCAAGTTTTGCTCTTACTCTCCAATTCTCTTTCTCACAATCTTCTTCAACTCTCTCTGAAGTTCGAATTCTTCTTTCACAATGCACAAGTAGTGAGGGGAGAAAGAATAAGGCACATATATATAGGAGGAGCAATGAATCCATGCCATAAAGGAGGAGTACCTCGCATGCAAAGAGGGAGAGTAACATATGCCCATTTAGGAAATGTAACTCGTGCCATTAAGGAGGTATGTGTGCCTTTGTAACTTATGCTTTTAACAGAGAGTGTAACATATGCATCAAAGAATGTGTAAGAGGAATCTTTTATGACATGTTTTTATTTAGTGTAAGAGAGTGTAAGAGAATCTTTTATGACATGCTTCAATGAGTGTAAGAGAGTGTAAGAGCATTAATGAGAGTGTAATAGGAATATGCCATGCCAATAATGAAAGTGTAAGAGAACATTATTGAGAGCCATGATTGAGTGACTTAAATTTCTTTTTAATAATAATATAA
This sequence comes from Pinus taeda, assembly GCA_000404065.3. Lineage (NCBI taxonomy): Eukaryota > Viridiplantae > Streptophyta > Pinopsida > Pinales > Pinaceae > Pinus > Pinus taeda. Next base: position 11,676 of record APFE031287478.1, on the reverse strand, counting down.
TAATATTAATGATAAAATATTAAGTCGAGATTGAACTATTAGGATCAATTAATGATAAGAAGTGATTTTTCATCAACAATACTTGATTACCAGTTGATGCAAGGTGATTTACTATCTTGAGACATTCTAATTTTAGACTTTATTTTTTTAGAAATCCTATTTTTAGATTTTCTATTTTTTAGAAATTCATCCCTGAGTTGCCAATTTTCAATAATGCTAATCCTCCTGCTACTAAAAATTGTGGGCCCTCGTAGCCAAGGTAATGATGCAAGAACAAACACCTGTTCCATGCATCCTCCTTGGACCCTAACCATTCTTACAACTCTAAAGCCACCTGCTCCTCTTCCATCTGGAAGTAAAGCTGCTATCAATGCAAACTCTTCTGCCTTGGAGGTTAACTCATCTATGTCTGCCGAAGTTGTGGTTTGCTGCTCCCCCTTCTTTTCCTTCTTTTTCTTGGGACACTGGGTGTTGTAGTGACCAAACTCACCACATCTGAAGCATTTGATCTTCGACGTATGCTTTTTCTTCTTCTTGCCTCCCTTTGAGCTTTGTCCCTGACTAGAACCCTTCTTTTCCTTTCCCTTACTGGGAAGGACTACATTCTCCTCCTCTTTCTCAACCTTTAGCCCTTTTCTACTGCTACTAGTAGTGCCCTGGACAAGATTGAGCCCTAGGTCCTTCTATGTGAAATCACTCCAAAGACGTTCCTAATCAGGCATTTTGTCTTGTCCAATAATTCCCTGAATGAACATGCCCCACTCTTTGATAAACTCGTTTAGTGTTGTTCGCACAAGTTCACTCTCCTTTGATTTCTCTCCTACAACTTCTAGCTTATCTCAAACATCTCGAATTTTGGTGAGTTACAGAGTTACACCTTAACCCTTCATCATCTTTGTGGTCCTCAGCTTCTCCTTGAGAACCATTTTCCGATTCTCAAATGGATCTTGGTATAACTTCATAATGACATCCCACGTGTCCTTTGCTTTTTCTTTCTTTGCAATGTGTGGAACAATATGATCTCGCACTCCATCCAAGACCATCCTCTTGGCTTTGGCCATATCCTTCCTATACTTGTGGAACTGGATAGCATCTACCAATGCCACTATAGTTGTTGTCACGAACTCTTTCAGGTTCTGCTCTTCCAACAAGAATAACATCCTAGCCTTTCAGATACCAAAGTTCGAGGCTCCATCAAGTCTATCCTGCTCTCTGAGACATGTTGCAACCATCTTTGCAAAACTCAATAAAACTAGGAAATAAACAGGAATCGCGTCCTTTCCTGCTCTGCCTCTTTCTCTACTACTTGCACTCTCTTCTGGAATGCATAGATTTGTTACTGATTTCCTTTGGAAATCCTTCTCTAGCACTCACACTACTTACAACACCTCAATTGGAAAACTCGCTCAACCTTCTAGAAGTCCTCCTCTGGAATCTGGCACATGATTTGATGCTCCTAAAGATTGCACTGGCTAACTGGAAAAATTATTACAACCTACGGCAACTAGAAATCTCAGATCTCCTCCTAAAAACTAGATTTGGAAACCCTCTTAGAAATTTTGAGAATCCTTTTTTTTTCTCTGAGTGCTTTTCTCTTCCACCTAGCATTGATCTATTGCTGCTAAACTAGCTACAAACCAACTTCACCCATATTTGCTCAACGAAACTATTGATCTACTCAACAAAACCCTCTATCCAACAAATCCACAACCTACAAATTTCTGCTCCTGACACTGATCGAATTTTCCTCCTACCTAGAATTGGAAATAGAATCCTCTCCCTCTGCAATTCACTCTTCCAGGTGGCTTGCGCAGATCTGATAAATCCATGCTCAGAACTCCCGCCAAACCTGCACAATTTCTCCTTCTCACTACTAAGCCATTGATCTGATCTTCAATGCTCTAATACCCTGTGAAATTTACTTGAAATTGCAGCGACTGGAAATTTATTCTTCTAACTGATTAATTATGTAGTTTATTTGTTACAACAAATAACGAATAAATCACACTGCAATTTTTCACAATAAAATTACGTTGTGGAAAATAAACTGGAACTAAGAAATAGATGCACACACACACAATAAAAATGACACCAATATTTTTTGACAAAAGTCCCTGGAAAAACGGTGAAGGGAAAAGCGGTGCAGTAGATGAGGGTTTATTTTATTACGCAGCAATAAAAATTCTGAGTACAATATTTGGATATGAATTGTCAATCCTCTAGCAAGAATCTCGCTAAAAATATTTACGAGAAAATTTCTCCCTCGGCCAAACAAATCTGCCTCCTTCTGGCTTAATCGCACTACTCGCCTGCGCAATTCATAGTCTACTGGAACTACTCCAAACTGGTTGTCTATCCTTCCCTTGCCATTGGAAAATTTCGCTTTGCCTTCTAGAATGACTTTTTGGCCTCCAGCAGCTGATCCAACCTCTTCTTGGCAATTCGCTTTGTTGATTTGGCTAACTATAACGAACGAACCACTTGGACGGCTTTTCTGCAGAATATTTTGGCCTCCTCTCTATTGGCACTCCAAAACTGAAATCACTAAGAAATTCCTCCAGAATTTCTCTCTCTACTTCTCCCTCTTACTTATGCTCTCCTTTTGGCTCGAACTCTTATTCCCTGCTTGATCTTTGCAACTAGATAACTTGATCTACCAAGGAACTCGCTCTCTTTCTCTGTCTCACAACTATATCATCTCCATCCCCATTGCCCTACTCTTATAATTTCTCGTTGGATCACCAACAGCCATGATTAAATCGTTATCAACAATTGAGATCATCTCAAACTCGATCCATGTGAATTTCTAGAGCTTTCTCAACTTTCCTTAATTAATTATTTTTCATTAACCACTTTTCCTAAGTTAAACTTAGGAAAAATTTAAATGATGGCTAATTAATTTAATTAAGGTGTTTCACAAGTTTATCTCACGAAAACTTTTCTAGTTTTGAAGATCTCATGTTCCTTAGTCTCTTAGACACAAACCGAGGCTAGAACACTTGTCTAACGCTACAAAAACTAACAAGAAATTCAAACACAGTTCCAAAGGACCCAAAGTTGAAGACTCTGTGGTTAAGCCAGATTTCCAAAACATTGATCAGTTATGATTGATTCCAAAAATGTCCTCACAGTCCTTACTCCATGAAGGGTGCAAATCCTTTACATTTGAAGTTGAGTGTACAAGTAGAATTCCTAAAGTGGTATTTAGACGTATACCATACTGCAGAGTCAAGACATCCCAACAAATCGTTATGCAATACCACAATAATTTCCAATGTTTTTTTGGTTGTCAAAGCCTATTAAAGCAGTATTATATATCCATACATAACAAGTTGCAATACAAGCATGCATTCACGTTGTGAAAATACCTTGATTAGTGAGAAAGCTGGGTAGAATGCACTACAAATACTGTTTTGCAATTTGAAACCTATATTGTACAGCAATGTTTTCTTGATACTTTCAAGAATAACCAAATCTATGGTGGACAAGAAAAAAACATGAACTTATAACAGTAACGATACTGCTTATAATTTGTTCATCAAGTGCATGATATATTGATTGCCCATGACGACTTCAGCTAAGGCTTTTACATAGTCTCATAAGAATTACTCTTCAAGGAGTTGTCATGGTGTCCCACAACCAAATTTATGCAAGCAAATTTGTCAACAATCGGTCAAATTTCCACTAAGCACCAGTGACCATTTCCATGCAAAATGTCTTATATGGGTGGCAATAATTTGGTTCTAAAGGGACAGTAAACTGTAGGCTATAAACATGTAGACAAAAGATAAAATATCTTTTGATGCTATTTTGAAAATTTTGATTCTAAGAGGTTTCATGATAGACTGAATTCCTTGTTGACAAGCAATTAACAATACTCTGTGGTTCAACTACTTGAGCCCATTTTGGACTACAAAATGACTTCATAAGGTTGTTTAAATATAATGCTTAGTTCAATAAATGCTTGTCCTTGTAGAATATGTAGAGATGGGACAATTTAGTAATCTTTCATTCATAGTATAGAAGGATTTGGTTAAGCTTTATTAACTAAGCTCAAATATTATTGATGTGAAGCCTTTGAATCTCATGGAGTTCTTGATCAACTAAATGAGGACTATTTATAAATGTGGATGAAATTTTTATTCATTTTTTCATGAACTTCAATGGTTCAGCCTGATATGTGGCTGGCAATTCCTTGAATCAGGTATTAGATGATGAAGTACGAAGATTACTTTGTCCGGACAAAATTACAACACAACAGTGGCTAGAGGTTTTTTTACAGATTATGCTTCTTGGGTGATTGTCTTTTAATATCTTTGGTTATAATTCTTTCATTTTGCAATGCATATTTCAATGTTGCATGTATCATGTTTATAGGTGATGGAAATCGCACATTGTCTTGGGTTGCGAAGTACTGCAACAATCATGTTTGGCCATGTTGATCAACCTACACATTGGTAACATAATATTGTTTCAATTTGCATGCTTAGCTCAAAGTGCAAATAAATTTGAATGATGAAATCAATTCTTTTCTTCATGTTTTCGATGTAGGGCAAGGCATCTTATTCGGATTAGGGATTTGCAAAAACAAACTTGTGGTTTTACAGAGTTTGTACCACTTCCGTTTGTTCATATGGAGGTGTGGTCTCAACCTCAAATTTTCATGGTAAAATTGTAATAGTAGACAAAAATTCGGCTGATGCAACTTGTCTCATTAAAACTTGTAAATAAATGGGCAGGCTCCATTATATTTGAGAGGAAAGGCTAGGAAAGGACCAACCAAGAGGGAATGTCTGTTAATGCATGCAATTGCACGACTTGCTCTTCATCCATTAATTACAAACATCCAGGTATTTTATCTAGTTGAAGTGGTTTTGCATCTACTCTAATTTCATTTTCTCAGCAAGTGTAAGTACATAAAGTATTGAAATCAAAGATACGACACATAAATTGTTATTTCCTTAGATAGAAAAGCGTATCTTTGAATTAATGCACGTGGTACGGTGAATATAACTTTTGACTTTGAGAAAAAGGGGACATATAATCGTGAGAAAGATTCTACATTGGGCTACCAAGTACTCTACATGATACACATAAAATCATGTGGTAGCCCAACATAATTTTTTATTTGATACCGTGATCTTGCGATCGGGATTAAATTGGCGAGAGCCTGGAAAAATAAATCGTAAAAATTGGGATAAAATCAGTAAAAATCAGCAAAATTTAAAAAAAAAATACAAAAATTAAATTTTTTTGGGGAAAATATCGGGACTAAATCGTGATTTTTCAAAATGAAAAAATCGTCAATTTAATCGGCCGATTTGATCATTTTAAGGAAAAATTGGCGATTTTTTTGAAAAATTCAAACAATCTCTCCAGTGGCCACGTTTGCACATATTGCAATGTATCCCCATCTTGGTTTAAGAAAAAAGAAAAAAATTCTTTCTCCTATTGTGCTTTACATATAATCATGTTTTAGTTCACTTGGTAATATTTGGAATAAGTGCTTTGGGATTCAATTTTTGCTCTGTATTCTTGAAGTTAATTAGGGTACTCTTTTTTATTTGCACACACTTTATAAAATCATTCTGGAGATCAATAGGGAGGTCTAGGCACCAAATTTTGGCAATTTGATGCTGCATGCAGATCCGGAGGCATGCTTCCTATTTTTTCAAAGCTATTTTTCCACATACTTTGCACTTTTATTAGGGTGACAATTTTCAGTCTTGTCAACAGTTTTTCAGGATTGACCTTCATTGCTTGAACTTTCGGCTTTGAGGACAAAGGTTTCTCTGAGAGGAAGGGCATATTGTGCATCTGACCACAACATTCTTAGTGGGTAGTAAACTCTATGTACATGAATCAAACCCAAGAGTGTCACTATAAGGCCAGATTAGCTGTTGTTTCCATCTTTTGTCATTTTTCTTTACTCCTTAATCCTAATAAAAGAAGAGTTCCATGGGACCATCGTCAAGATATCATCCTAAAATTGACCGTAGATTGACTTCTAATTTTAAGTAGATTTTGAGAACACCTCTGTAACAATCATTTATTACTTTTCTTAAGGATCTCATCTGTCAAGAGTTAGACTGAAAGTAAAAATAATTAGAGAAGATAATTGCTTGTTTCCTGAGAGAAATTCAATGTGGTTGTGAGTCAATCTAAATGAATGTCATTAATTGTCCTTGAATACTTTATTCAGTCCATGCCTCTATATTTCATCTCCCACTGCATGTTATAGAATGGGAAATGACCGAAAAAAAAAAATGTAGATACACAGTTGGTAACATAGTAGCAGCCAATGCATGATTTCCTAGAACTAATGATTCAGGAGCTGTTGCATGACTCTTTTTTCTTTAGGCATCATGGGTTAAAATGGGGCCAGGTGGAGCACAATTCTTGCTTTCTGTGGGCTGTAATGACATGGGTGGTTCTCTCATGAATGAGAGCATTACCCGAGCAGCAGGAGCATCACATGGTAACATCATTTCCAGTACAATTAAGTCTTACAATTTTTCCATTGAACTTAGCAAATTTGGCCTCCTATCTTTGTATTCTTCAATCACATTATCTGCTTCATTGTTTGGTAAAATCTCTCAAATGTTATGCAATGCAGGACAGGAACTGCACCCAATCGAAATGGCGAGGATGATCCAGTCAATAGGCAGAATACCTCAGCAAAGGACAACTTTATATGAGAGTGTTTCGCATGACCAAGTAACGAAGTCTCTTTCATCTTGCCCGATGACCAGATGTTAGTGGGCGCTTTTCTTATTAAGATGTTACTAGTTTGACAGAAATAATTAGTGCGACTGATGAGCAGCTTTCTTATTCTTTATACTTGAAATATATTCTTTATTCTTTGATGTCGATACGGTGTCATATAATTCATTTCTTTTTCTCGACTTGTAGTCTCCCCTTTCAACGACATATAGTTCCCATCAAGTAACAACCACCTAGAGATTTGGAAAAAATAGAGATACAAATCTATATGTTTAAAATATCTCGAGTTAAGATGATAAATATATACCAATGTGCGTTTGAGTTTATATATATATATATATAATATTTTGCTCAGGCTAAACATAAATTATGTATAATGATGATGTCAAAATGTAACGCTCATTTGCCATCAAAACATGGAAAGAAATTAAGATGATAAATATATACAACCTAACGAGTTAAGATGATAAATAAATATATACCAATGTGCCATATATATATATAATATTTTTTTGCTCAGGCTAAACCTAAATTATGTATAATGATGATGTCAAAATGTAACCAACATTTGTGATCAAAACATGGAAAGAAATAAAAATGGATTGTAACACGAAATAATTATTTTTTATTCGGGCTAGATATAACTTAGACTCAAAATGTAACTAGCATTTGACATGATATCATAGACATGGAAAGAAATAAAAATGGATTGTAACACAAAATAATTTGAAGATGTTACTCTTATGCACAATGGAAAATAAGGAAATTAAAAAAATATATAATAGCTTGGTTTATTTTAATAATTTTAAAAGAAAGTGGGTAAGAAAAAAGCTGGAAAGCGAAATTATCTCTAGATTTATTCTTTAAAATGTTTTTTTGGGAAGAAACATATTCATTATTATTCATCATAGATGCTTGTATCTAAGATCTATCAAATGTCAAGAGGGATTAAATCTCTCAAAATGCAAACCTTTTTTTTTTTTACTGCAAAACTTGGGAAATGTTTACACCTGTAGAGATTTGATTCCTCTTAAAATTCTCTCTTTATATATATGTGTGTGTTTGGTTTAATTGACTTAATTTGTCGTAGCATTAATTTTATAGAAAGAAAGAAAGATAGTTTACAAAAAAAAGTATATTATAAAGATTTAATTTTTAAAATTTAATTTTTAATAACTCAAAATTTATATATATATATATTATATTATTATATATTATATATATTATATAATATATTTATTGTTCATTAAATTACTACGTTTATATGTTTTAATATAATATAATCATATTATTAATGTGATATACATGTTACTATTTGGAAAAAATTGTGTATAATTATAATTATATGTTCTAAAATATTATGGTTTAAAATACTAATTAATATTAATATTATTTTAATGTGATATGTTATTATGATTTTTCTAATATAATAAATTGAATCGAATTGAAACAATTTATTATTTTAATTATTTTTTAATTGAGTTGATATTTAAATATTTACATTATTCTAGGGATATTTTAACATCTTCTCTATAGTGGATTGTAGAGTGCTTTTCTATGCAAAAAAACCAAAATTACAATATAAAAACCAATTGAATTGAATAGGTCTGTCATTTTTATTACTTTTTTAATTGAGTTGGCATCATTATTATTATTAAAAGGTCTAATGCTTCATTTTACATTGTATTGTCAAGAAACACTTAAATAAATAATGAAAATGTCAAAAAGAAAAGAAATATTTATTATTAAAAACTCTGAATTTATATTAATTTGAAATACATTTTAAGGTTTTTCCCTTCAAATAAATTTTTTCTCATTTATTAATAAAAACAAAATTATAATAACAATATAACCAATTAAATTGAATAGATTTATTATTTTTATTACTCTTTACCTTTTATTATTATTAGAAGATCTAATGCTTGATTTTACATTGTGTTGTCAAGAAACTCTTAACCTAATAATGAAATTATCAAAAAGAAAAGAAATATTTATTGAAATACATATTATGATTTTTCCGTTCAAATATTTATTTCTCATTTATTAATAAAAACAAAATTATAATAACAATATAACCAATTAAATTGAATAGATTTATTATTTTTATTACTCTTTACCTTTTATTATTATTAGAAGATCTAATGCTTGATTTTACATTGTGTTGTCAAGAAACTCTTAACCTAATAATGAAATTATCAAAAAGAAAAGAAATATTTATTGAATTTATTGAGAAAAAATAGTTTAGAAACAAATTTTATTATAAAAATGACATTTTTAAATATTATTAATTAATGTAATAAATTATATATATATTATATATATATATATAATATATATGAATATACTTTCTTTTTATATGTATCATAAAATTACTAGTTTTATATGTTTTGATTATTAATAATAAATCTTCTATGTTAATTATTTTAATATAATTAACATGTTGATATTTTTGGAAAAAATTTTATAATTATTAATTATATGTTCTAAATATTCTGGTTAATAATACTATTTAATTTTTGTTGATATGCTTATTTGATTTCTAAGAAATAGAAATTGTTTTAATTTTTAATAAAAAATACAATAAATTGAATTGAAATAATTTATTATTTTTAATACTTTCTAATTAAGTTGATATTTAAATATTTACACTATTTTATTGATATCTTAACATCATCTATATAGTGGATTGTGGAGTGCCTCTCTATGCAAAAAAACCAAAATTACAATATAACAAATTGAATTGAATAGGTGTATCATTTTTATTACTTTTTTAATTGAGTTGACATCATCATTATTATTAGAAGATCTAATGCTTCATTTTATATTGTGTTGTCAAGAGACTCTTGACGTAATAATGTAAATATAAAAAAGAAAAGAAATATTTATTATTAAAAACTTTGAATTCGTATTAATTTGAAATACATATTATGATTTTTCCCTTCAAATAATTTTTTTCTCATTTATTAATAAAAACAAAATTACAATAACAATATAACCAATTACATTGAATAGATTTATTGTTTTTATTACTCTTTACCTTTTATTATTTTTTAAGTGAGTTAATATTATGTTTTTTTTTTTTTCCACTGGAAAAATCGTAATCTTTTCATTAATTGGAAAAAATTACATGTTGTAGATGCGGATAGCATATGCTGTATGTTTTTGCCAAAATAGCAGTATCTGTAGTTTTCTGTACAATATCAAAAAAGAGCAAAATTACATCTCTACGATGTTCTGTGTAGTCATATATGTATGTTGCCACGTAGGGCTATCAGTAGTGTTCATTTTCTGCTATATACAATCAGTTCAAAAAATATATATCAGATCAAAAACATGTAATCATGGGCTGGCTGCCCTGTGGTACTGTGCATCTATGTATGGACGGTGGTAATACTGGTATGCATTGTCGCCCCGCTGCTCCTGTATCATCCACTCGCCTCTGGGAAGTGTCGTGGCCTCCTTGGATAGTTGGTCGGCACAGTTGTTGTGTTCCCTGTAAATGTGATGGCATGATATATCGGTAAATTGTGCCTTCAATATAAAAATTTCATCCAATATACTGCTGAGTGAGTGTGTATGACATGTGGTGATATTGTTGAACCAATCTATGATAATCTTTGAGTCTCCATATATGTTCAGATGCAAGCAATCATGATTCAATGCAAAATGTAGAAGATGGCGAAGGGTGATGAGCTCTGCGAAGTTATTTGAACCAACTCCTAGACCCAGCTTGGCTTTGTAGTTATGTTGTTCATTTTTATAGAGTAGAAAGCCTCCCCCAAAGCCTTGCAGTTGGGCAGCACCATCAAAGAATGCCCACGGATGGTTTTGATCAATGTGAGGCGGATCATGCAGTCGGCGTGTCTTAGGCTGCGCAGGCTCTGGTGTTTCATTGAATACAGCAATAATCTTTGCAATGAGCTGAGGCCAGTGTATTACTTTATCTTCAAATGTCATACGATTCCGGGCAAGCCAATAGTACCAACAGATGATAATTGGCAGGCTTTGAAGTTTGGAGTTTCAATGTTGATTGAACCAATTTTCCCATACAAGATTTATGTCCTCGCCCTCCCATCTACCCAATAATTGTATGTCTGAAGATATGGACTGCCAGATGTGGATCAGAATAGGGCATTTCAGGAAGAGATGTATGCTGGTTTCTGCAGCCTGCTGGCATATGATGCACCAAGATGGCCCATGTACAGCTCGGCGCATGAGGTAATCGCCTGTGGGGACAATTCCCTTTAGAATGCAACAAAAAAATATTTTTTGTCTAGGAGGGGTCGTGAGCTTCCAGATGGAATTCCACCAAAAGGAGATGTGATCCGGGATCTTGTGAGAGATAAGGGAGAGATATCCGTCTTTTGGTGTGTAGATACCATGCTTAGAGGGATACCAAATGAGCTCATCGGGACCCTGTTTGATTCTGATGTGAGCTTCAGTAAGAGCAAAGGTGTATGACCGCCAAATTTGGTGCCATTGTGGCGGAATGTTGATCTGGGCCGCAGTTTTCCAACACTGTTCAAATATGGAGGTGTTCTGCTGATCTGCAATGTCTGCAATGCGAGTGATCCCCCGAGTGTGTAGGTACCGGATGAGTGCTTCCAGTAGGATGTGTCTGCCCCCACTATCATTCCAAGGGTCTAGCCCTACCCTGACCTGAGTGCCATCATTGATTCTCCAAATCAAGTTTTCTCTGATGAGGGGTAAAGCATGTAGGAGTGCTTTCCAAACTGAGGAGATCCCAGTTTTGGGCCAAGAGGGGAGGCGAATCCAATCCATAAGCTGATGGGGCCATATATATTTATGGTATACCATGTGAGTCCACAGATTTTCCCCAGTGATAAGGGTCCAACCCATCTTTGCAGCCAAAGCCTGTGCAAAGGATGGAAGATCCTTGAGATCCCATCCTCCCCATTTCTTGGGAATGGCAATCCTCTTCCATCCGATCCA